>BTPG01000001.1:179618991-179637659 GCA_036245525.1 Semisulcospira habei
TTCTTGTGACTGATTTCAGCGTTTTATTTGAAGAAAAGTTGGACTTTGGCTTGGTGTTTTGCCCCATGCGCTTAAGCTCTTCAGTCATAAGCGTTAAGCATCAGGCGGTATGGTTACTTGTAAATGATAGCTTCAGACTGGAAACACTTTGGTTTAACAGTTATGTGCAGGTGGTCTAGACTTTGGATAAGCACCACCGAAATAGCCTGGTGAGTATAGACACAATAAGGTGCATGATACAGTTAGTTATTTGGGTTTAACGCCGAGCAGGCAACTAAGGCCATCTCACGGCGGGAAGGGTAAAAGTCTGGTCAGCCAGACTAAAAGAAAGGTCTTAAGACATGATGTAAATATACCTTAAAAATATGTCAGGCTAAAATGTCGCACAGCTCTTTAAAGAAAACGTCGAAAGATTCTCAAAAAGGTCAAAATAATAGAAACATCATAATCTATAAACGCTCAAATCTTATTTAAAATATGGCACTCCTTCAGAAAACTGAAGATCTTGTCCGGAGGCACATCCCGGAACAAAACCTTCAAGGAGTTTGCCGTGAAATGTTTATATATACCTTGTGTCGATTAGATCAGCACAAGACAACAAAAAGTGTTGAACAGAGTACTGCTCGTCGCAGGCATAATAACACCATGGACGCTCCTCCTGTTTAAGTAAATAAGAGTGCGTAACATACGTGTGGCCGATGTGGAGCCGAGCCAGGACAGTCTCCTCACGGCGGCTGCCGCAGCGATAAGGTAGACCGTCGGACAACTTAGGAAGGGCTTCATGCAGCTTGTTAGCTTCCTCTTTGTCCCACTCGGACTGCCACTCACGGGCTATGTACGCACTAGCCACATGTCTAAAATCACTATAAACAGTCTGTGTGTCAGGGACAGGGTCATTGCGAGCATCGTTGGCAGCAGAATCTGCGATCCTGTTGCCTTCGATGCCCACATGCCCTGGCACCCAAATAAAAATGTCATAATATTCCTTCATCAAGCCCGCGTGGAGCTCTCTGATCTGCACCAGCAGTGGGTGGTCATTTCCCGTGCCCTGAAGGGCCTGCAGGGCAGAAAGAGAGTCGGACAGAATCAGGAAGTTCATTTCTCTAGATCGATAAGCATGCCTGAGTGCCAGCAGAACCGCCTGCTCCTCCCTCCTTGGCTTGACTTCGCGAACGAAGATTTTATAGGAGTTGCCCACGACGTCTGCAGGCTTGTTCGTGGCTGCGGAGTCCAATCCGAGACAGGCAGGTTCGACCGCAGTGGCTGCAGGGGAAGGTATGGCCAGGGTTCTGAGCTGCGGCATCTGTTTTTTCTCCTGAGCCGCTTGTCCTTAAGGCTAGCTCTGTGAGAGTCCTCAAAGGAGACAGCTGCCTTGTAAATGGTGGAGCGCCAGGTGTCACGGTCCGCAGCAAGCGAAGACCACTGGTGGTGGTCGATTTGGCAGGCACTAAGTGACTTCTTGAGACAGTCTTTGTATCTCTTCTTTGGTGCCCCTCTGTCACGGTGTCCAGTAGCAAGCTCGCCGAACAGGGTGATCTTTGGTAGGCGATGATCCTCCATCCTGGAGACGTGCCCCGCCCAGCGGAGCTGTGTCCGCAGCAGCAAAGCCTCGATGCTCACAGTTTCAGCCTGTTCAAGGACCTCGACATTGGTGACATAGTCACTCCAGTGAATGCCCAGGATGGTACGCAGGCAGCGCTGGTGGAAGCGTTCGAGGAGTCGTAGTTGGCTGCGGTAGAGGGCCCAGGACTCGGAACCATACAGCAGGGTGGTGAGGACCACAGCTCTGTACACGCTGATCTTGGTGCCTGTTTTCAGCTGTTGATTGTGCCACACCCGCTTGAAAAGTCGCCCGAAAGCGCTGTTCGCTTTTGCCAGCCTGCTGTCAAGCTCCTTGTCCAGCTTGGCGTCCGACGTGATAATGCAGCCAAGGTAAGTAAACTGGTGCACTGACTTTAGTTCAGACTCGCCAATGGTGATGTGAGGAGGGCGATACACTGTCTTGGGTGCCGGCTGATGGAGGACCTCTGTCTTTTTCAGACTGACCTCGAGTCCAAAGAGCTGGGCAGCATCTGCAAAGCAAGACGTGATGCGCTGCAGGGCTCTCTCTGTGTGTGCAACGAGGGCAGCATCATCAGCAAAAAGCAGCTCACGAATCAGTTGGTCTAGGGTTTTCGTGTGGGCCTGCAGTCGTCTGAGGTTGAACAGGCTGCCATCGAGACGGTACCTGATGTACACTGCATCGTCATCATCGAGGTCCACTGTGGCCTGCTTCAACATCATGCTAAAAAAGATGGTGAAGAGGGTCGGTGCCAGCACGCAGCCCTGCTTTACGCCGTTGAGAATAGGGAATGGTTCTGAGAGGTCATTGTTGAGTCTGACCTGGCCTTGCTGGTCCTCGTGTAGCTGGACAATCATGTTGAGGAACTTTGGGGGACAGCCAAGCCGCTCCAGGATCTGCCACATGCCTTGCCTGCTCACAGTGTCGAACGCTTTTGTTAGGTCGACAAATGTTACGTACAGCCCTTTGTTCTGTTCGCGGCACTTCTCCTGTAGCTGTCTCAGCACAAAGACCATATCGGTGGTGCTCCTGTTTGCTCTGAAGCCACACTGGCCCTCTGGGAGTTGGTCTTCAGCGATGGCAGGTACCAGCCGATTCAGGAGCAGCCTTGCAAGGATTTTCCCAGCAATGGACAGCAGGGTAATTCCCCGATAGTTGGAACAGTCAGACTTCTTGCCTTTGTTCTTGTACAGGGTGATAACGACTGCATCACGGAGATCTTTTGGTAGTGTTCCTTCCTCCCAGCAGCAGAGAAAGAAGTCATGGAGCTTGTTGTGCAGTGCTGTGCCTCCATGTTTCCAGATCTCTGGCGGTATTCCATCAATGCCTGCTGCTTTGCCACTCTTGAGCTGGTGGATGGCTGTGAGGGTCTCTTCAGCGGTGGGCGGTTCGTCCAATTCAACCTTTACTGGGAGGTGTGGGATTTGTAGGATGACTGCTTCTTGAACAGTGCGCTCAGCGCTGAAGAGGCTCTGAAAGTATTCCGACCAGCGGTTCAAGATGGAGGTATTATCTGTGAGGAGTGCCTGGCCATTCGCGCTTCGCAGGGGACTTTGTACCAGGTGCCTGGGGCCATACACTGCTTTCAGTGCTTCGTAGAAGCCCCTGTAGTCACCATTGTCAGCACAAAGCTGGGTCCTCTGTGCAAGCCTGGTCCACCACTCATTCTGGAGATCTCTGAGCTTGCGCTGGAGACTGCTGCAGACGAGGCGGAAGGCAGACTTCTTCACAGGGCAGGAAGGCTGGGCTAGGTGGGCCTGATGGGCGGCTCTTTTTTTTTGCTAGGTGTTCCTGGATCTCTACATCGTTTTCGTCAAACCAGTCTTTGTTCTTCTTTCTGGCGAAACCCAAGACTTCTGCAGAGGATTTTGCAATAGCAGTTTTCAGTTGTTCCCAAAGTGTTTCAGGGGAGGAGTCTACTGGGTCCGCTGTGTCTTTGAGCCTGCGCTGTAAATCTGTCTGAAAGGCAGCTTTCACATCGTCACGCTGAAGGCTGGCAACATCAAGCTTTTTCTTGGGGGGCCCCCATTTCTTGGGTTTTGGCTTGAAGTGGAGCCTGAGTTTGCAGCGGACAAGGCGGTGGTCAGTGTGGCACTCTGCGCTGGGCATCACTCTGGTGAGGAGGACGTCACTGCGGTCCCTCTGACGCACTAGGACATAGTCGATAAGGTGCCAGTGTTTGGAGCGAGGATGCATCCAGGTGGTCTTTCGACTGTCCTTTTGCTGAAAAGTAGTGTTGGTGATGACCAGTTGCTGCTCCGCACAGAACTCCAACAGTAGGCGGCCATTGTCATTGCAGTTCCCCACGCCATGCTTGCCGAGGACTCCTTTCCAGGCTTCAGAGTCCTGGCCCACTCTGGCGTTGAAGTCGCCAAGGATGATGACTTTGTCGTCTGCAGGGGTACTCTGTAGGAGGCTGCGCAGGTCAGTGTAAAACTTGTCCTTTTCAGCAGGCTCTGCCAGGAGGGTTGGGGAGTACACACTGAGAAGGGTGACGTGCTGCTGGTGTCTCAGTGGGAGGCGCATGGACATGATGCGGTCTGAGTGGCCCGTTGGTAGGTTTTCCAGCTTAGTCGCAATGGATGTCTTGACCATGAAACCCACGCCTGAAAGCCGTCTTTCTGATGCAGGCCTGCCTGACCAGTAGAGGGTGTACCCAGCACCGAGTTCTTGGAGGCTGCCTTCGTCCGGAAGGCGTACTTCGCTGAGCGCGGCGATGTCGATGTTTAACCTCCGCAATTCATGGGCAATGAGGGCGGAGCGACGTTCAGGGCGTCCGCTGTCTGCTTTGTCGAGCATGGTTCGGACGTTCCAGCATGCTACGTTAAGTCCGGTCGTGGTCGTCATGAGAGTGGATCCGTTATTATCCGTTATTTTTTCTTGTTTTTTGACCGCAGGAGAAGATGCCCGTTGACCGCGGCTAGCCAACTGGGGTTGCGAGGGGATGAGCTTTGGTTAGGCCACCTTTTCTAGGCCCCTCTCCGTGTGGAGCAAGCAGTGCTGTCCCTAGAGAAGGCTGCTTGGTCGTTCAGGGTGTGCCGAGTGATGTTGTCATCCCCAGGTCAACATCAGGCGACCAATATCCTGAACCGCCTGCATGCAGGTTTGAGACTGCGGCTTCCAGTGACAGAACCGCCTGCAGTTCCGCACTAAATACAGATGAGTGGTCTGGGAGGCGGTGCTTAAATGGGCGTATAGGATGGCGAGAGGACACTGCGGCCGCAACCACTCTCCCATCCTCAGACTTTGACCCATCGGTATAGATACGACAATAGCCAGGAAAAATTGAAAGCAGTTCATTGAGGCTCTGTTGGTATATGGCTGGTGGAGTAGAGTCTTTCTTGTGGGCAGTCAAGTCCAGCAAGATGTCAGGAACTGGTAAGAGCCAAGGTGGAGTGATGTGTTGCAGGGATTCCGAAACTCTGTCCAGGTCCAATCCGGCCGCCTGCAGATGAGGTCGGACACGGAAAGAAAGTGGATGGGTATCCGGATGGGTATCGTAAATCTCTGCAAACGATGGTTTAAAAACACATCATAGGCAGGATTGTCTGGATGGGCCTTCAGTTTCAGAACGTAGCTGAGCACGAGGCGGATGCGGCGAAGCTTCATAGAAGGCTCCCTTGCCTCGGCATACAGACTAGGAACTGGAGACGTCCTGAAGGCCCCAAGACATATCCGCAGACCCTGATGGTGAATTGTGTTCAGACGCTGTAGCACAGACTTGGAAGCTGAGCCATACACCACAGAGCCGTAATCCAGTTTGGACCGAACAAGGGCCCGGTACAGACGAAGTAAGGCAGTACGGTCCGCACCCCAGTCAGTACGACCGACGACACGAAGAAATGTCGAGAGCCTTCTGACAAGAGGTTCTAAGGTAATTAATATGGTTGCGGAAGGTAAGTCTTTTGTCAAAAATGACCCCCAGAAACTTTGCCTCCTCGGCCACCTTAATCGGCACTCCAGCAATGCTCAGGCTAGGTTCTGGAAAAAATTTCGTCTGGTTAGTAAAATGCACACAGACAGTCTTGGAGGGCGAGAACTTGAATCCATTGAGAGACACCCACCGCTGGATGCGATCAACGCACAGCTGCAAGTGCCTCTCAAGGGACGCAAGTCCTCGACCACGTGCGCACAAAGCAAAGTCGTCAACAAACAAAGAGCATTCAGAATCATCCTTGACGGCCTTTACAATGTTATTAATTTTAATACTAAATAAAACAGGAGATAGAATGCTGCCCTGTGGGACACCCATCTCCTGTTCAAAGGAGTCGGAGAGGGTGGAGCCCACACGGACATGGAACGACCGGTTAGTCAAAAAAATTGTGAATAAAAACGGGCAGGTGCCCTTTAAACCCCATGTCCAACAAGTCAGACATTATGCCATTCTTCCAGGTAGTGTCATATGCCTTCTCAAGATCGAAGAAAATTGCATAGACATGCTGCTTGTTGACAAAAGCATCTCGAATAAATGATTCAAAGCGGACTAAATGGTCAGTTGTACTACGGAAGCGCCGGAAACCGCACTGGAGGTCTGTGAGGAGACCCTGTGACTCAAGATGCCACACGAGGCGGGCGTTGACCAGACGCTCCATAGTTTTACATAAACATGATGTCAAAGCGATAGGCCGGTAGTTGCCCGGGTCGGAAGGATCCTTACCCGGCTTGGGGATCGGTATAACCACAGCCTGGCGCCAAGACGGCGGAAAATGACCAGTTCTCCAGATATGGTTAAAGGCCTTGAAGTACAAGGAGTGACCTCTCAGGCAGATGCGTTAGAAATTGATAGTGGATGGTATCTAGGCCAGCAGCAGAGTCATTACATTTCTGCAAGGCTTGCTGCAATTCTGATAATGTAAAAGGGGCATTATAGTCTTCTGAGTTATCGGACTTAAAATCACAAATACGAGACTCTCGCTTCTCCTTCTCTCTCTGGAAGAAGGGTGAATAATGCTCTGTTGAAGAATTATGGGCAATGGTGGAGGCAAGCAAATTGGCCACAGCTTTTTTATCTGTGGTCAAGCTGGCACCATGACAGAAGCCGAGCCACCCCTGCCCCTAATTCTTCGAACAGCCCTCCATACTTTCTGGGACGGAGTCCGAGAAGTTAACGATGAGACGAAGCGTCTCCAGGAAGCACGGCGTTCACGTTTAAAAATGTAACGGGCTTTCGCCCTCTGTCTTTTAAAGGTTAAAATATTCACTTGCGACGGAGTACGGAAAGCACGTCGCTGAGCAGATTTGCACGCTTTTTGGGCCTTGCGGCACTCCTCATTGAACCATGGTACTCTCGGCTTCCGAGGGACTGATGCGGAAGTTTTAGGGATGGTTTCATCCGCTACGTCCAACAAAATAGTAGTAAAAGAAGAAACAGGTTCTTCAGCTGACATGACCACCTCCTCTGTAATACGAGACTGACAGAGGGAGGCGAACAGAGGCCAGTTAGCTTTCTTGAGATTCCAGCGCCCCACCGGCGGATCCTCCTCACAGCTGACCGATGACAGGACTACTGGGAAGTGGTCACTACCACACAGGTCGTCGTGAACCTTCCAGTCAAAGTCCAGCATGAGAGAAGGATCACACACAGTGAGGTCTAGAACAGAACTAGATCCTGAACCTGAGTTAGAGTATGTAGGTGAGCCATCGTTAAAGACACATAGGTTAAGTTGAGGAAAAACATCTTCTAACATCTGACCTCTGCCATCATAGTGGTCACTACCCCAAAGGTGAGCGTGACCGTTAAAATCCCCCATGAGAATAAAGGTAGAGGGCAGTTGATCTACTAAATTAAAAAAATCACCGCAGAGATGGTGGCAGGTAAATACTGCATATGGTTATGGTCTTCAAGGTAACCCGAGCTGCGACAGCCTGAAGACAGGTGTCGATGCTAACGGGGCTACATAAAATTTGGCTACTAATGAGAAGAGCCACTCCACCCGAGCGCCTCTCCGAATCAGAGCCTTTATGTATAACGTTAAAACCATTACAGGACACAGGGTCAGAAGTCTTTAGGTAAGTCTCCTGAAGAGATATTACTGAGGGGTTATAGCACTTGACTAAAAGACGTAATTCCTCAAAGTTAGCTTGAAAACCACGACAATTCCACTGAAGCAGAGAGTCCATGATTATGTCTTATCTGGGGGTGCGGAGTTTTTCCTCCCTTTTTCCTTTGCCTTAGAAGGAGTTGGAGAAACAGAGGGGGCCGGCTCCCGGGCCTCCTCTGGTTCTTAGGAGATGAAGGGGGTGGAGCTGCTACAACATCCACTCCCTCCATCTGCTCCTCCAATGCAGCATATTTGTTTTGAAGGGGGACATCAGTGTTCCCTTTCTGGGCCCGTGCGCACGGCGGTCCCATAGATTTCTTAGACTTCTGGTCCTGGGCAGCGGTCCTGCCGCTAGAGTTAGCGGCCTTAGAGCCAGAAACCTTTGGCGTTGACAAACTAGCAGGTTTGGGTGGGGGCTGAGGCTTAGGGGCAGCAGAAGGCGGTGCCACCGGACCGGTAGCGTCCGCCTTCTGCGTTCCCTGGCTCCTCGTCACCACCGGAGGAGGGTTACTCTCCAGGGGCGAGAGGATCCGAGGCTCCGCCCCCAACCAAGAAGTTGGGGTTTGACAAGAGAAGTCTTTGGTGGGGCGCTTGCCTGCCACCGCAGCACTGAAAGTATACACAAAGTTGTTATTTGAGTTTGGCGCAGCCTCAGCTGCACCAGGGCTATCAACCAGTTTTTGGGCGTCCGCAAAGGACAGCCCCTTCTCCACACGCACCTGCTGAATCCTGCACTCGGAGATCCAACGAGGGCACTTCTTGTCCGAAGCCATATGTGCCCCCTGGCAATTTACACACAGGGGGATGGCTGTGCAGGACTCAGCAGAGTGTCCGGGCTTAGTGCAACGGGCGCATAGAGCCCTGCCTGGCGGCATGTCTTCTGCCCATGGCCATACTTTTGACACTTAAAGCACCGGAGGGGGAGAGGGACGTACTTTTTCACTTTTAGGGAGTAGTATCCTCCCCAGATGGTAGTAGGAGCTGTGGGGGTGCCAAACGTCAGGATGATGGTAGGGAGACGGATCTCCCTACCACCTCGTTTGGAAATGAAGCGCCTGACGTAGGTCACCCCCTGTGACTTAAGGTTCCGTACAAGTTCATCTTCAGACAGTTCGGCCAGTGCTTGATCTTTAATCACTCCTCTAGAGGAATTCATTGTTTTGTGGGGAGTGACCTCCACTGGAGTGTCTCCGATGGAGGAGAGCCTCAGTAGATCATTGGAGTGTGCCCGGGTACGGCACTCTACCAGCAAGTCACCAGACCTGAGGCGCTGGTCCTCAGGCCTGCCAACACGGCTCCTGAGGGTCTCCCCTACCAGAAAGGGTGCACCTTGGAAACAGGCTTCTCTTTAACTTTGCTGTGGATAATGAGAAAGCGAGGCCAGGCGGCCGACGCCTGAGGCGTCGCTTCCTCACAATCAGAGTCACTATCGTTCTCAACGACAATGTCGGCGGCTATGTGCCGCTTTGGTGCCAGTTTTGTTTTTTGATATTTTCCATATTATAATATGATAGATATTCAGCCCCCGGGGGGCCCCGCCCGCCACCGAGCCCAACAAGGGAAAGTGCAATTGTCGGCGGGTCTCCAGCCGACGCACAATGGAGACTGCCCGAAAGATATACTCAAGGGGGTAAGCCTGATTGAACCGCCGTTTGAGCCACCGCCTTTTATCACACTGTTGAATGCATGGGAATACTGGCGTAAAGCACCTAGTCAGTATCGGAGGCTATAGCATGGTGCTCCGTATAGCAACCCGCATGTCAACAGGGGGATAGGGCTCGACGTGACAAGAGCCGGTTGACTAGGCCGGTACGACTAGCCTCTCGTTTAGGCAGAAGTCAAGGCCAAAGTGGAGTGTTTCAGCCACCAGGATCCTCTTCTCCCCCGACACGGGTCTCCAAGCACGGCAAACACTTGGGATCCAAAGGACCAAAAGCTCACGCGTATTTTTAAGGACCAATCCAACATGGTAGGACCTGGGTAAGCACAGCTCCTTAAAAACCGGACCAGTGAAAAAGACTTAACAACATATCTGCTGACATCAAGTCCTAATCCTGGACAAAGACCCTCTGCTAGCCCACTCAGTCAGGGACTGAGGAGACTACCCACTCACGCCACGTGGAGGCCGGTGCCCAGTGGGCGGTGCATGATACAGAGCCAGCTTTGAAGGGTTTGTTTTTTTGCTATTCACTCACAGCTTATCTTAGAATTTGGAGGTGGTTTATAGTTCTGTTTTTGAAATGGGCAGTCACAGAAAAGTTTAGAGACTACCTCTACGGCGCCCGCTTCACCGTTCACACGGACAACAATCCGCTGACATACGTGCTCACCACTGCAAAGCTTGACGCGACAGGCCACAGATGGCTGGCGGCCCTGGCAGCGTACGATTTCAACATCAAGTTAAACCTGGTGTACATAATGTTGACCCAGACACGTTGTCGAGGATTACTCATAACACCGAAGGACAAGAGGAAGAGTTGTCCACAGAGGCCATTTACACCATCTGCTCGGCGGTCAGCTGTCCTGTCATAGAGACGTACTGCTTATCGACGACAGTAGCGGACGTACTTGATGAACCTGACGGTCAAGACATGGCTGAGTTCACATGTAAGGATTGGCGTCGAGCACAGGACGACGACCCAGTGATAGGTCTGTGGCTGAAGATCAGGAATAAGCGCATTTCTCAACGACAAGACTTCCCTAGCACGCCTGAACACTCAGCGATGTACCGACACTGGCAATGTTTTCGGCTGCAGTGTGGAGCACTGTACAAGGAGACGACAACCGACGGGGTGGTGCAATCACAGTCTTGCCTGCAGCATTCATCAAACGCGCTCTGCAAGGGATTCATGATGATATAGGCCATCCAGGCCGGGACCGCACGACTGCACTGGCAAAGGAGCAAAGGCAAATTTCTGTCGTGCCTGGACTCAAACAGACAATAAAGTTGTATTGTATTGTATTCTGGTGGCCTCGGATGGCAAGTCAGATTGAAGACTGGTGCAAGAACTGCCCCCGATGTTTACGCAGAAAAGCTGTTGGACAGAAGGCCCCGTTAGTCAACATCAGCAGCAGTCAGCCCATGGAGCTAGTTTGCATTGATTTATTGAGCCTGGAGACGTCTTCCAGTGGCTATCAGCATATCCTTGTGATTACCGACCACTTCACGAGATATGCCCAGGCCATACCGACTCGAAATCAGACCGCCAAGACAACAGCAGACGCGCTTTTCAACAACTTCATAGTGCATTATGGATTTCCCAGAAGGCTCCACCCAGACCAAGGCGCGAACTTTGAAAGTCGTGTCATCAAAGATCTTTGTCAGCTGGCCGGTATTGACAAGAGCAGGACCTCGCCATATCACGCAATGGGGAACGGGATGACCGAGCGTTTCAACAGGACCTTGCTAGGGATGCTAGGCACTCTGGAGCCAGAGCGGAAATCGCAGTGGCATAAGTCAGAAGCCCCTCTAGTCCACGCCTAAAACAGCACAAGACACGAGTCCACCGGTCACTCTCCGTATTTCTTCATGTTTGGGCGAGAGGTAAGGTTACCCATCAATCTTGTATTAGGGCTGGAACGAGGAAAGAATGCCAAAGACTACAGCAGCTATGTCACTGACCTACAGACGCGCCTTCAGGAAGCCTACAAAGTTGCGGCCAGTGCAGCGGATGAGGCTCAACGGCGGCAGAAGGAGCACTATGACATCAAAGCGTGAGGAGCAACTTTACAGAAAGGAGACAGAGTGATCGTCTGCATACTCGCCTTCGAGGGCAAGCACAAGCTCTCAAACGTGGGAAGAGGATATCTACATTGTCAGTTCCCAACCAAATGAAGATGTTCCCGTGTACAGGATACACAAAGAAAGAGATACAAGTCGTACGAGAACCCTTCACCGGAATCATCTCTTACCCCTTGCCGCGGCATCAAGTGACAGAAATGATGAGACAGGCAGGCCACGGCCAGTTCCGGCACCACGGGCCAGGAGCAAGGCAGCCAAACAGGAACAGGAACAGACTACACGTGATCTGACAGCATACTCAGAGGAAGGTGACGAGTCAGACTCGGTCATCGTAGAAGTGCAGCTTGAACTCCAGATTTCTGACCCAGCAATTAAACTCGCTGCCGGAGAGGAAGAGGATGATAAGCAAGCTGAGGAGATGTCATCACAACCTTTTGAGGACGCTCAAGGAGCTGTTGTGGATGACGGGGCAGCCAGCTTGAGTGGTGAATGTAAAAGGTGGAGAGGTGAGCGCGTCCACAGATGAGACAAGTGGTCGGACACAGGAGGAAGGGACTGCTGAGACAGTGTGGAGGACACAGGTCCAAATCAAGAGCAAGAACAGCCGGTTCTTCGCGTTTCTAGTAGACATCGAAGACCCCCTACTTGGCAGACTACAGGTGAGTATGCTATGGCACAACAACCTGTTGGACCAGAATGGAAAAGGGAAATAGTTTTTCTATCGAGAGTGGAGAGTTACAGATGGATCCTGAAAGATTGTCTGAAACTGTATGATCCATCTTAACTCAGTAGGTCTAGCATAGCGTTAACATGGGAATAGTACTTAGAACCATGCCCGGACTTTACTTTGTTTTCACTCGGATACCAGATACATTGATTTAAAGAGTCATAGTTTCTCTCGAATTAATGTTGTAATAAGTTCGTGTGTATAATTAATATTTCTTTGGTAGTTCATTCACACTTCACCATAACCTCTTACATCCAGTGTACCGAGCCTAGCTTATCATGGCGCCGAATAAAATGCCAAAGTCGGTGTAACGCACGCAGACTTGCCCCCAGTCGTACACACATACTCTCGCAAAACAGACGCATACACCGCCACTGACTCAGACGGGCGCATTCATGCGGTAAAACACAACTCACGGGCTTTCTTTCTAACGGAACTTTTATACCCTAATACACAATAAAACGCTCGAAAGATTATCAAACTCTATCCACTGCCCTACTACCAGCATCCAAACATCACACACACATACACAATATCTATGCCAGGCTAGGTATTAGTTTCTCACAGTCTCCAACCTGTTTGGTGTTCTCGCCTGGTTACTGTCAAGTCCTTCTCACGTCTAGGTGTGCAAGTCCTTTCACGTACGCTCCTCGAAGAGGCGAACTAGCCACACATGGTAATGCCGCCTTTCCCTCGCCCTCGCGCCTGACTTTAGCTCTCGTCGCGACGGATGCGACTGCCTCGTGAGTGACATGAGTCCGCCGAATCGCTCCGAACATACCAACGACTGGCTCGACATCTTTCATGTTACCGAGGATTAAATCAACTACGGGCTCGTCGAGCACACAAGAAATCAGATCTCCTGAGAAAAACTCCGTGTCAATCTCAATCTTCGACA
Organism: Semisulcospira habei; assembly: GCA_036245525.1. NCBI lineage: Eukaryota > Metazoa > Mollusca > Gastropoda > Semisulcospiridae > Semisulcospira > Semisulcospira habei. Next base: position 179,631,961 of record BTPG01000001.1, read on the forward strand.
AAGGAAAAACTTCTACCTTTCCTCCGAACGAAATTACCCTATGCGTCTCCCCTGTGTACTGATCCTCTCTAACTAGGCTACGTCTGACCCCCGCGGTCGTGGCACCCGAGTCGCGCAGAACAGAAACGAGGATACCGTTTACCACCCCCTTCACTACTGGCAAGTAACCTCCGCCATCAGCCGAGCACACAATGCCCAGCTGAGGCTCCTCCACGACAGGCACTGAAACACTGGCCGTGTGAGTGAGCTGCACAGCCCCATCCCCCCGACCAGTGACGCCAGGACACTGATGAGCAAGATGACCGTGCTCCTGATAACCAACATACTGCGCGCCTGCACTATTGTTTAAGGACAGTTCCGACTGAAGTGCCCGTACCCACGACACGCAAAACACTTGAGTGTCCGAATTCGCAATACGACCACGACCATACCCACGTCCAGATGTCTCTCCTCGTGCGTACGGATCGCGACCGCCATTGCTGTTACCTCGATCACCGCGTCGAAAACGTAACGTACCTCTACCGTTAACCAGTTGGGCTCCATGCAAAGTATTGACGCCCCTATATCCCCCAGTCGTGTTAGCAGCGACCAACCCGACTGGCGGTGTCTCGGCCCTACGCGCTAGGTTTTTCGTCGGATGCGCCAGCCGAAAAGCCTCCGCGTTCTGAACTAACTCGTCTGTAGTCTTGAGGTTACGCTCCCTCAAGAATACCGCTAGATCCTTGGAAACGCTACCAAAGAACTGTTCTGCCAACATGAGACCGAACAATGCCTCGTACGTGTGGTCGATCTTTGACAGTTCGACCCAACGTAGGAGCAAATGGGACAACCGTTTGCCAAAAGACACAAACGATTCCCCTGTCTCTGGCCGACAAGCTCTCAAGCGTTCTCTAAAACCCTCCGCACTACACTGGAACTTCTGTAAAAGACACTCCTTCAAAGTCTCGTAATCTACGTTCCCCGAAACGTTCAAGCTATGGAAAAGACTCAAGGCCTGACCTTCTAGCACAGATGAAAGCAAAACGGGCCAGTTGGCAGAAGGCCAACTCAACGCCTGCGCGTGAGCCTCAAAACGACACAGAAAAGCGTCAATAGAGTCCACAGACTCCTTAAACATTGGCAGTCTAGAAAAATTACGTATTTCCCGGCCTACCGAATCAGTATCTGGAGCTGCTCGAGCTAACTGTAGTTGTACCTCCCTATCTCTCTCCTTTTCCTCCCTATCCTTCTCTTCTTTCTCTCTCTGGTACTCTAGCTCTTTCTCTCTTAACGCATGTTCTTTCTCTGAAACGCTCTCTGAGCTTCTAACTCCCCTTTCTTAAGCACTCTTTCCCTCTCTTCTCGCTCTCTCCGAGATTCTAACTCTTTCTCCTTTAAGACTCTTTATTTCTCTTCTCGCTCTCACTGAGCTTCTCTTTCTCCTTTATGGCTCTTTCTTTCTCTTCTCGCTCTCTCTGAGCTTCTAACTCTTTCTCCTTTAAGACTCGTTCTTTCTCTTCTCGCTCTCTCTGAGCTTCTCTTTCTCCTTTAAGACTTTCTTTCTCTTCTCGCTCTCTCTCTGAGCTTCTAACTCTCTCCTTTAAGGCTTTCTGGACTTCTCTTTCTCTCGCCCTATCCTCCCTATCCTTACACTTCTCAACGTAATCAAAAAGTTTCTCATCTTAAAGCCCTAACCTCTCACCTTGCTTAATACAAGCCTCTACCGGGTCTGGCTCCATACTTACAGTAACACTTCCCAAAAGTTCAAAACGTAAAAATACAAATCAACGGCAAAAATAACAACAACCTACACAGAAGAACAGCGACCTACTTAGACGTCCAGATGGAACGAAAAATAAGAACGATAGAAAGAAGAGCAAGGAAAAAGAATACTACCTATACAAAAGGAAGAAACAAGAACTAGCTCCTCGTAAGATCCAGAAAACTACAGAAACAACGAATCTTACCCCCTAGAGTAGGAGAGGGGAATCACAACAATCAACATGCACATAGCAACAAAACCCTACTCTAAAATATGTACCGCTAAAACAGGGTCACCACTGTAACGCACGCAGACTTGCCCCCAGTCGTTCGCACAGACTCTCGCACAACAGACGCATACACCGCCACTGACACAGACGGGCGCATTCATGCGGTAAAACAACTCACGGGCTTTCTTTCTAACGGAACTTTTATACCCTAATACACAATAAAACGCTCGAAAGATTATCAAACTCTATCCACTGCCCTACTAACAGCATCCAAACATCACACACACATACACAATATCTATGCCAGGCTAGGTATTAGTTTCTCACAGTCTCCAACCTGTTTGGTGTTCTCGCCTGGTTACTGTCAAGTCCTTCTCACGTCTAGGTGTGCAAGTCCTTTCACGTACGCTCCTCGAGTCGTATCGTGGACGTCCTCGTTTCTCGTACTGTAGCGCAGTTCTCGCTGTGACTCGGGTGTCTTGGTCCCGATCGCTCACTCCCTGAGTGAAGAATTGGAGATATGACCTCGCTTTAGGTCCTGGTGACTGACGTCTCGGCGTCCGTCTCTCTCTCTCCACGACAAGCACTCTAAACAACAATGACTCAAATCGTGACACTTGCTAAACACATTCACATATTGGACAACATGAGAAACACTACGTAACCTGGCTGATACAAATAACTCACACGTTCATTCACACACACGTGCTTCATAACCCGACTACTTTCGTAACACCCCCATAACTGTCACTACCTTGAAACAGACTATAACCTAACACTCTCGCCATACACTATTTCTACATTGGAAAAGACTATGCCTAACCAACCACGTACTACCTTCATAGCGACTTGGCATACACACCTAACATTCCTTTAGTTATCCATCTCGGTAAATAACTATACGAAAACACCGATTAACTCAATGAACTCCAAACCAACATAACTGAACCAAACCGGTCAACACTATACAACCAAATTACTCTTACCAACGCATACCGTCTTTAACCAAGCAACTATCAATAATACACAAATAAACATACCTGAATTCTAGGTTTCAGAGTCTTGGAATACGGGCTAGGTGTCTCACATACATCCGTCCAAGCTGACGATAAAGCCCCGTACTAATATATTTCTACGGCTCTGCCAGACTAACTTCTGCCTACTTGAACTCACTAACGCTCCCCGTGTTAAACGTTCCTTAAAGGTTTCACGTGGATCTAGTGCCACACGGACTATCGGCACAAAACAAACCGTTAACAAAAACCGTACCGTACTAACCCTACTGTGTGAACACTATGCACGAACATAGAGCTTCATCACAGTCGGACGTATACTTAGTGGATACCTTGCCTTTTGTTTCACAACAGTCATATTTCCTGTATTATTTTCTTTTCTATTTCGTTCCTATTATATTGTCCATGGTTTTGTAACGTTAACCCTTTAATTAGTTAGTACTTAAACGGAAATGCCGAGGACGTCATTTCACTTGGCAGGGGTGAATGTGGTAGAGTGATCTTTGATCATGCGGTTAAATAGAGGAATGGAAGTGTTTAGTCTATATTTTCCACTGATTATGATTTGTAAGGTAAATAAATGTTAATCAATGGATAAAGCCAAATAGGTTGTTAATTCCTAGTTAGTATTGTCTTCTTAGATCTTTTCTCTTTTAACTTGATCTACTTCATTCCGTTGTCTTGTTTTATAAGGTGGTATGGATAGACTGCACTGCATACCAGACAGGTTTGACTGTAAGTTAGAACAGTTTAGTCAGTGGGAGCATAGATGTATATCGTTCCTAGCTCTAGCCTAAATGTATAAATATTGCTGCCTGACTCTGTGTTTGGACAGCATGTAGCTATAAGTGCTCCAAGAATCCAGTGCATCTTGGGCGACATGTTCTGTCATGAGTTTTTCAGTCAGGTGCACTGTGAAAGTTTCACTTCGCTCATAGTGACGGGCTGCGACGCATTTAATTGAAAGACAAACCCATAACTCCGTGATAACCTCTCAATGATTTCAACCCCCACCGGGTCTGACCTGGGGGACTTGGGTGGGGTTAGGTATTTTTTAGTTCCCAGGGTCACTGGTCAGCCCCACAGGGGGGGTTTTTTCTCTCTATTCTGGGGCATGCTGTTTCTGTCTACCCTTTGTCCATTCACCTGTATTTGCCTTTTTAAAACTCTCCCTACTGTCTGCACTGCCTGTAGCTCTTGATATTGGATGTGTGTTGCTAAATGGTCTTAGCTTTATTTAGGCCCCATGTGTTAGGTTTATTTAATGTATTTGACCGGCTGGCGACATACATTCAATGTTCTGTTTATTTTTTTTTTTCACAAGCAGTGCAGGCACGTCCTGAGAAAGCCTTGTTGCTGTCGGGACGTTAAGCAATGTACAATCAATCAATCAATCCATTTCACCTGTATTCGCCTTTTTAAACTCTCTACGTCTGCTCTGCCTGTAGCTCTTGATTTGGATGTGTGTTGCTAAATGGGTCTTAGCCTTTATTTATGCCCATGTTGTAGGTTTATTTAAGGTATTTGACCGGATGGCGACATACATTCAATTTTTGTTTTGTTTTTTTTCACAAGCAGTGCAGGGCACGTCCTGAGAAGCCTTGTTGCTGTCGGGACGTTAGCAATGTACACATCAATCAATGATTTCAAGACCACTTACACCCCATCCTGTTTTAGATCGCGGCAACTCACGTGAGGAGGGAAAAAAATTGGGGTGTGAGTGCATAGCTTGAAACTGGATCACGGACATTGCGCTGTTGAACAATCGGCCTTTATACTCAACCCTGTCGCGTGATGAAACCGGTATTCCTGTTGCGTGCATGTTATTGTGCCGTCATAACCTGTAGGTAGAGACCAGCTGTTGTGTAGTCATGTGAGTTTACAAAGATTGCATCTCTTTCATAACAGATAGTTGGGCTTGAAAATTGGTTGTGAAACGGTTTCGTTTTCGCTCCAGTGGGTGACAATCAAGCCTTTCATTACAGTTTATTTTTTAGTCTGTCGCGTGTTTGCATTTAAATTGAAACCCACAACTTTAATCCCAGGAGAGACCTCAAATATTCAATTTAGTATACACCCCATCTTGTTTACAAGTGGTTTTAGATCATTCGAGGAGAAATCGGGTGTGATTTGTTACTTAGGAACAGTTACACGGACATTGCCTTGTCGTGTTATGCATTTAAAATTGAAACCAGATCACGGACATTTGTGTTGCGTGCGTTTTATTACCTTGTTTACCCAAACAAACATGTTATGGCTGGACCTATCTGTGATTTTGGACTTGCGCTTCTGAGCGTAAGGTCTAAATCACAGACGCACACCATAAATTAAACAAGACAAGCTATTTCGTAGTCATTATTTTAAGGCTTGCGGTGTGAGTGGTTAGTTGAAACCTTTTATTAACCAGTAAGGCAAGGCATAGTGTTTTTGTACAAACAGATTATATTGTGTTTTTAAAATGGACTTAATGACGCTATGACCCACATTGGGGCTTATTTGCGGTGCCAAGGGCTGTGGAAAAACTAATTTGTTTCTAATCTCATTACAAACAAGATACATCTATCATTTCGAAAACCATAGTAATATTTTGTCTACAATCAACACACATAACAAAGCTTTATCACAATCGTTCATTCTTTTGGTCTGACAAACTACATCTTACTTTGTCGACCCCGTGAAAATAGAAACTGTATGAATTACCTCAATATTTTTACAG
>BTPG01000001.1:179638159-179708900 GCA_036245525.1 Semisulcospira habei
CACGTCCAATATTAAGAGCTACAGGCAGTGCAGACAGTAGGGAGATGTTTAAAAAGGCAAATACAGGTGAATGGACCTCGGGTAGACAGAAACACATGCCCCAGAATAGAGAGAAAACTCACCCTGTGGGGCTGACCAGGGTGACCCTGGGAACTAAAAAGTACCTAACCCCACCCAAGTCCCCCAGGGTAGACCCGGGTGGGGGGGGGGGGGGGGGGGGGGGGGGGCTAAATAAAGCCAAGACCATTTAGCAACAAACATCCAATATCAAGAGCTACAGGCAGTGCAGACAGTAGGGAGAGTTTTAAAAAGGCAAATACAGGCGAATGGACAAAGGGTAGACAGAAACACATGCCCCAGAATGGAGAGGAAAACCCACCCTGTGGGGCTGACCAGGATGACCCTGGGAACTAAAAAATACCTAACCCCACCCAAGTCCCCCAGGGCAGACCCGGGTGGGGTAACAGGTGAATGGACAAAGGGTAGACAGAAACACATGCCCCAGAATAGAGAGAAAAACCCACCCTGTGGGGCTGACCAGGGTGACCCTGTCAGTTATTTGCGAAGCATGGCGTAATAGTCAGACGAGGCATTCCAGGTGTACACAGATCACAGGCAATTGTAGAGAACTTTAACAAACAATTATCAGAGAGACTTTTCAGTTACCAGTATTCAAAGGAACTCATGCATGACACCCGGAACACAGAGTGGGTAAAGAGATTACCACATGTGATAAAAGCAATGAACAACGAAGGTCATCCTAAGCCTGTTGATGCTATTAAATTGAAAACAATTACAGAGCCAAAAACAGGACCAACCCCAGCACCAGACACAAGTTTGTTTACTAAACAGTTAGCTATTTGGGTTTAACGCCGAGCAGGCGACTAAGGCCATCTCACGGCGGTGTTTACTAAACAGGTAAGATATCTATATCAACCCGGAGAATCAGAAAATGATGTGAAGCGCAGGGCAACAGACCCCATCTGGTCTACGTCTGTACACAATATAAAAAAAATAGTCCCCGGTCCTGACGCAACAATATATTACCTGTCCGAGCCTGCACCCCAAAGGGCATTTGTCTTATTCCCCCAGACACCGTTACTCATTTCAGTAACTAACTCATCAATTAATTCATCAACCAGTTCATCAGCTATTTCTTCAGATAACTTGAGCCTGTAATGACAGGCGCATAAGCCTTTTCCTTAGTGTGAAAAACATGTTTCGTGTCCCCAACTGCAAGTGACTTCTTATGTGTTTGGATTATTTCAAGATTGTGTTTATTTGACCTCAGTGTTTTGTTCGGATAATCAGGCATTAATGCCCCATCTAACACTTGCTTGTAATGTTCATGTCGAATGTCTTTATTTTTTATCGCTGTTTTCTTGATACCTTTGGCTTTGGACTGACTGCCTTTTTGGTGCAGTATAGAATACATTTTGGATCTCAGTCCAATGTACTCAACTATTGGCACACCATTTAGTTCATCTTTAAATTTCCCAGGCACTTTCTTGTTTTGTGTGCTGTACAGTGGATGATCCTTAGGGTAGTCAGATGTGTCGTACATGTGTAATTCTGTTTTCATGTCTTCATAAAAGTCTTCAGTACACACATCAATGATCATAGAGTCAGTGTCAGTGTATAGCAGACGACACTCAGGATACTTTGGTTTGAAGTAATCATAATAAAATTCAAGCATCAACAGTTTTGACAACTCAAGAATTGCCATACCAATGAATACTGGCTTGTCCAGTTTGACAATCTTTTTTTTGAGTGACACTGCATACAATGATGAATGAAACTCTTTGTACCCCGTGTACTGTGGCTTGCCTGTAAGTTTAATTGCACCCGATTCAGTTGTGACTAGTCTCACATCTTTGCGGTGATGAGGATTTTCCATTGTCTTGCCAAAACAGGCATTGTTCATAAGCTTAAAGAAGTCTTTGTCAAATGCAGTGTTGCCGTCTCTGGCACGCAATGTTGTGTTCTTCATTATGTAATCTTTCATGAAAGCACTCTGATCAAATTGAATTCCTCTGTGAACTTTCTTTAGTACTAACCCGTGTCTGATGTAAAACTGTAACAATCGATAGTGGCAAACGTAATTGAATTTGTCATTCAAATTCGGCACTAGTTTAGTGTCTTCTTTTTTTCCTGTCATACTCATTTTCTCAACTGCCAACGGATAATCATTGTGATAATGATGTAGATTCCAGGTCGACTTCAAAGATCCAACCCTTCGCGTCGTTTCGGTCAAGATTCATAATATTGTTTGCTAACCCTGACTCTGTTATGTCATACTGTGACAAATCATACAGACAAAAGTTTTTCAAGGGCAATAACTCACACATTGTGTATCCATAAGGTTATTAGCGTCCAAGTACGTAATGAATGACCTTGACCTTGAGGGGTCAAAGTCCGGGTCGTCCAGATATTTGTTGTTGGCTCTGGCATAATTGTTCGCTGCAATACTTATCCCACCCCTCAATCCACGTTCCACCATTTCACCCATCGTACGATCAGACAACAGGTCTATAGATATCTTACTGGATTTCAAAAATGCGATTGATTGTACATTGCTTAACGTCCTGACAGCAACAAGGCTTTCTCAGGACGTGCCTGCACTGCTTGTGAAAAAAAAAAAAAACAACCAACTAAACAGAACATTGAATGTATGTCGCCAGCCGGTCAAACACATTAAATAAACCTAACACATGGGGCCTAAATAAAGCTAAGACCATTTAGCAACACACATCCAATATCAAGAGCTACAGGCAGTGCAGACAGTAGGGAGAGTTTAAAAAAGGCAAATACAGGTGAATGGATTGATTGTACATTGTACATTGCTTAACGTCCCGACAGCAACAAGGCTTTCTCAGGACGTGCCTGCACTGCATGTGAAAAAAACAACAACCCAGAATACTGAATGTATGTCGCCAGCCGGTCCAATACGTTAAATAAACCTACGACATGGGGCCTAAATAAAGCTAAGACCATTTAGCAACACACATCCGATATCAAGAGCTACAGGCAGCGCAGACAGTAGTGAGAGTTGAAAAAGGAAAATACAGGTGAATGGACCAAGGGTAGACAGAAACACATGCCCCAGAATAAGAAGAAAACCCACCGTGTGGGGCTCACCAGGGTGACCCTGGGAACTAAAAAGGAGTTACCCCACCCAAGTCCCCCAGGGCAGACCCGGGTGGGGGAGGTGAATGGACCTCGGGTAGACAGAAACACATGCCCCAGAATAGAGAGAAAAACCCACCCTGTGGGGCTGACCAGGGTGACCCTGGGAACTAAAAAATACCTAACCCCACCCAAGTCCCCCAGGGCAGACCCGGGTGGGGTTTTCAAAAATGCATCCCATGTCATGCCAGGACTAGTTATGTAACAAGCAGGGTCAAGCTTGTAGTGTAACAAACCCTTTTCACGGTAACTTTCAAATACGTCTGCTAGCAAACAAACATCAGCTTTCAAGTACTGGTCATGGTAGTCACCAATAGTCCGACACCCCAGTTTATCCCACGCATCAAGTGCGTGCTGGTAATCAAGAGTCAGAAATACCTTTACCATTAAGTGTGGAATAAAATTTCTCTTTTGGCGGCAGTCTCCTTTCCTCAAACACAACCCAGTGATCAATGTACTCGTACGGATACACACCTTTTTTAATCAAGTCTGGTTCAAAATATTTACTTGTTATTGGATACTCAGTCAGTCCTTCTGCCAAACTAGCCAACCCTAAAGACAAATGTTGCATGGAGTCATAAAATGCTAATTTGTCTAACCTAAAAGTCAAATATTTCTCAGTTGTCTGCGCAATACAACTAATGTTTTTGTAAGATTTATCTACAGCCTTCATGATAATGTGTGAATCATATCCTTTGAGATTGTGAAAAAAGATTGGTAACTTATATGTCTTAGGATCTGTTTTTAATAACAAGTTACAATTGTTATGTGCAGCACCTCTGTAACGTCCAGTTATGTGATCATGGTCACGAACTTTATCACCCCCCAGAGGTTGTTCAAAAATCCAACACGTCTCAGCTGTATCAAATTTCAGTTTGTCTTCTTCTGTCATCACCAAAGGCATCTGACATGTTGTGATATACTGTACTACCTGACTATACAGATGTCTCATTTCTGTTAAAAACAGACAAGCTGCATTTTCACCCCTGTAGATAACAGGCTCGGTATGCTGACCGTCTGACCTAACAATAATGTATCCAAAAGAACACACCACTTGGTCACTCAACTTTACAGTCTTTGGTAATGACTCTGGAACAGGACCCTCATATGGCACAACTAGTGATTCAAAATCAGCATACACTACAAACGGCAGCTTTTGTTGATTCCCATAGTTCTTAAAATAAACTTGACTACCAGGATCTGGATACTTAAGTACAGTTTGTATGTCATCAGCCGACCTGCAGTGTAAAACATGTTTATGTGCTACTGCAATACAGGAGAATCTTCGTAAACATTTCTTACACACTTCCTGTTTGCCATTGTGTTTTGTTGTATGCCCATGAATTAGACGTGACATATTTCTGATAATTGTGTAATGGAAGTTATCATTATCACCGGCAGGGCCAATTAATAACATGTCAACATGCTTATCTTCTGACTGTCCGTAGGTTGGAGCAAGTGGTGATACTCTAATGGGTTGTAACTTGTCGACAGACTCATTATCCCACACAAACACATTTACAGATATACCAGGATTTAGTTTTTCAAACAAGTCTATGTCTTCTATTTTAACAGGGAACTCAATGCCACTGAAGTTGAGTTCATTTACAAATTTGATGTAGTTAGATACACGTTCAGGCTTTGATTTTATAAAGTGTAGTTTAGCAAGCACACACCACATGAAACAATAGTTGTCATTGTTCTGTATGTTAACAACAGCCTTTTTGTTTGCAACCTCTGTTGGCAGTGGTATCCATGATTTAACTAATATGGGATGATACCTTGACTGCTTTAGTTGTAGTTCATGTACATGACCTTCATGCCAACCAGACCCCTTCATTTTTGCACTGTCAAATGCTTGGAGGAAGTCAGGTAATAGTCTGTCTCTAAACACGTTCTCTAATTCCCTTCTTGTGTTAACTGTGTGTTGTCTTGTTGATATGTATGATATAATCACTTCACCGTCCACTCTAGTAAATTCTATTTTAGCAACAATCTGAATCTTCACACTGCCTGTAAGAAGATTATCTTGTATGACAGAAAAAGAGTTTTCTATCGATTCATAGACATTGTTAGTATTAGATATAGGTAAGTCTGTTGTGTGAAACACGTTTCTTAAGCTTGATGAGCCTGATGGGCTTTGAACATTGTCCGTCATTTTTATTTGTCGGACAAAATAATAAATGAAAAAAAAATTACCGCTGACACACCATATGTAATACTGTATTATCTGTAGTTATGATAAACAAGTCAACTACTTCCCCGGTGTTTGTCCTGCAGGTGTAATATCACTTTATTAAATGTAACACTTTCAATGTAACAATGTAGTTTTCTTAATTGATCAAATATGTCTTCACACAGTACCTCAAACCAACGCAAGTGACCACTGTTAGCATTATAAACTTTAAAAGCATTTGTCTTAAGATCAACAGTCTCATAATCATAACGTGGTAATCCATCTGAATATTCCAAAGTAACATTATATGTCGTGTATATTCTTATTGACGGTGTTGAGAGTTTAAAGCTGGGTTCAAACACACGTGATTTTAAGTCAGTAAAGTGCATAACATCTTTGAAGCATTCTGTAACATCAAACATTTGGGTTTGTCCGTCTGTCATTTTTTATTGGACAAACAAATGTATAAATTAATTTACTAACCCATACCCTGTGGGCTGATCTGTCTTTAAAATGAGCTTTAGATGCTTAGTTGATTTCAGTTTATTTTTCACATCATCACGTTCATGTTTATTTGGGATGACATCATTCTCTCTGAGACGGTCTTCAAAGCTGTCACGATCCTTACAGTAAAACAAACAGATAAACTTTAACTGTTCTCGAAAATCTTTCAGTACAGCATTATATTTCTGAGTGAGAATCCATACACTGACGTTTGCATGTCTACCACTGAAAGCAAGTTCTGCTAATGTGTTTCTCTTTTTGACAATGTCTTTCTCTGCAGAACAGTCATCAACAATAAACAAAGTTGACTGTCCTTCAAATTGCTTGTAAAAATATTGTAGGTAGTCATTCAGTTTTTTCTCAGGGTCGACTAAGTAAATGTTGTTGTCAGTCCAAATGAATAAACGGTTGTGATAAGCTTTGTTGTGTTTAATAGTAGGACAAAATATTACAATGTTTTCAAAGTGGTGTATGTATCTTGTTTGTAATAGGTTAAGAACAAATTCAGTTTTCCCACACCCTGTGGCACCACAAAACAATCCACAGTGTGGGTCAAGGGTCATCAAGCTCCGGTTCATTTTAATACACAATATAATTTTAATATATGTGTCCACTCAGTCTGCTTTCTGCAATATTGAGTTGTGCATCATAAATCAAATACAAATATATGTTTATGGCTGCAGCAGTTTCAACCTTCTTTTGTATCTGAATTGTTATTCCATCACTGCCGTTCTCAACAGTTCGACCTGACCCATGAAGGTAATCATCATCTGTACTACGAAGGTCTAGCCAAAGAGCATACTTATTTGTAAGGTATTGACCAATCCTTACGTCGTACAGATGTAAATCTTTGCACGCAATGTTTGCAGGTTTATCTCTAATCCTTCCACCTGCAAAAAACTTTGTGATCTCATCGTAGTGTTGATAAGGTAACAAACCTGAAGCGTACACTTGATTAGGACGGCCTTCGATTGTACAAGACAAATGTGTAATCTTTGGATTGTAGAATTTTTCTGAATCCCGTTTGTATGGACTCACCGGTTCAACAAACAACATAAGAATACCTTTCAGTGACCTAGCTGGTGTGTTCAAGTTTATATTCCACATTGGGTCGCTCTTGTCTTTGGGTATTAAACTATGTCTAATCACCCTGTCATAATAAATTGGAAGTCTTGACTGGTATTGATTTTGAATGAGTCTGGCTAGTTCAGTATGTGTGACAATTTCATATTCCAAAGAAATGTTAGAGATCTTATATGTTGCACTGAGATCAGATGATTTTATAACTTTGGAGTAGTCATTGAAAGTTAGTTCAAAACTCAGACGGTCATTCAGTGCCCCTTGATAATAAGGCAAATGTGCTGTTAGGATTTCAAACTCAAGTGGAATGTAAAATCTGGTTCCATATGTTTCTGCTATAATAACTTCCTTGGCTACCCCAGTAGTTACCTTATCTCCAGCATCGATTCGAAGTTTACCAATATTATCAGAATGTATGCCTTGATAAATAAGGTCTTCTCGTTCTTCTCTTGTGAGCCAAAGATCTTTGTAACAGTAAAATACATCGGAATCATCAAGACTAAACACTTCCTGTCCTTCAAGTTTTACTTTAATAGTTCTAACAATTGCTCTGCCAAGATTGTCAACCAGTGTTCTGTTTGCATCTGCGTCTGATGATAGTTCAATATTAAATGCTAGGCGTGCAGTGCCAGGGACCTAGGTTTGGAAACTTGACTGTAAGAGTTTGGTTCTGGTCTATGGTACTTGGATTGTTTGTGATGACGATTGATTGTCTAATGCCCTTAACACCAAGAGGCTCACGTAGTTTTCTGTATGGGTCTAACTTTGATCCGTAAGACTGTGTCATTTTTATTATGCACAATAAAAAATAATAAATTAATAAAACAATGGCAGCGGGAGGATTTAATCATGAAGATTTTGAAATGGATGTCATGGATGCCTCAGATACCAGTATCACAGATATGACTGGAATGGTAACTAGCAGTAGTATGTATCATGAACTGTTAAAAGACAAAGTAAACTCATTTTATGACAGTGTTGGAGCGCGTCCAGATGTAATAGTTAGTTAGTTAGTTATTTGGGTTTAACGCCGAGCAGGCGACTAAGGCCATCTCACGGCGGGATGGGTAAAAATCTGGTCAGCCAGACTAAAAGCAAGGTCTTAAGACAAGATGTAAATATAGATTAAAAATCTCAGGCTAAAATGTCGCACATGTCTTTAAAAGAAATGTCTACAGACTCTCAAAAAGGGCAAATAAAAAAGATTCACATAGTCTATGAATGCTCAAATCTTGTTAAAAATATTGCATGCTCGCAAGAAATTGAAGATTTTGTCCGGGGGAACATCCCGGAACAAAACCTTCAAGGAGTCTGCTGTAAAGTGTTTATATCTGGTGTCAATTAGGTCAGCACAATACAGCAAAAAGTGTCGAACAGAAAACTGCTCATCACAGGCAAAACACCATGGACGCTCATCCTGTTTAAGTAAGTAAGAGTGCGTAACATACGTGTGCCCGATGTGGAGCCGAGCAAGGACAGTCTCCTCACGGCGGCTGCCGCAGCGGAAAGGTAGACTGTCAGACAACTTAGGAAGAGCTTCATGAAGCTTGTTCCCTTCCTCTTTGTCCCACTCGAACTGCCACTCGCGGGCCACGTACGCACTAATCACAGGTTTAAAATCACTATAGACAGTCTGTGTGTCAGGGACAGGGTCACTGCGGGCACTGTTGGCAGCAGAATCTGCGATTCTGTTGCCTTCGATGCCCACATGGCCTGGGACCCAAATAAAAATGATGTCATAATATTCCTTCATCAAGTCCGCGTAGAGCTCTCTAATCTGCACCAGCAGTGGATGGTCTGTTCCCGCGCCCTGAAGGGCCTGCAGGGCAGAAAGAGAGTCAGACAGAATCAGGAAGTTCCTTTCCCGAGACTGATAGGCATGCTTGAGTGCTAGCAGAATGGCCTGCAGTTCTGCACTAAATACAGAGGAATGGTCAGGGAGACGGAGCTTAAATGGGCGTCTAGGATGGCAAGAGGACACTGCAGCCGCAGCCACTCTTCCATCCTCAGACTTGGACCCATCCGTATAAAGACGACAATAGCCAGGAAAAATTGAAAGGAGTTCATTGAGGCTCTGTTGGTATATGGCTGGTGGAGTACAATCCTTCTTGTGGGCAGTCAAGTCCAGCAAGATGTCAGGAACTGGTAGTAGCCAGGGTGGAGTGACGTGTTGCAGAGATTCCGAAACTTTGTCCAGGTCCACTCCGGCCGCCTGCAGATGAGGTCGGACACGGAAGGAAAGTGGACGGACAGCTCCCGGATGGGCATCGTAAATCTCTGCAAACGACAGGTTAAAAACACAATCATAGGCAGGATTTTCTGGATGGGCCTTCAGCTTCAGAACGTAGCTGAGCATGAGGCGGATGCGGCGGAGCCTGAGAGAAGGCTCCCCTGCCTCTGCATACAGACTAGGAACTGGAGATGTCCTGAAGGCTCCCAGACATATGCGCAGACCTTGATGGTGAATTGTGTTCAGACGCTGCAGAACAGACTTGGAAGCCGAGCCATATACCACAGAGCCGTAATCCAGTTTGGACCGAACAAGGGCCCGGTACAGTCGAAGTAAGACGATGCGGTCTGCACCCCAGTCAGTACGACCAACGACACGAAGAATGTCGAGGGCCTTCCGACAAGAGGTTCTAAGGTAGTTAACATGGTTGCAGAAGGTCAATCTTTTGTCAAAGATGACCCCCAAAAACTTTGCCTCTTCGGCCACCTTAATTGGCACACCAGCAATGCTCAGACTAGGTTCTGGAAAAAATTTCATCTGGTTAGTAAAATGCACACAGACTGTCTTGGAGGGCGAGAATCTGAATCCATTGAGAGACACCCACCCCTGGATTCGATCAACACACAGCTGCAAGCGCCTCTCAAGGGACGCAAGTCCTCGACCTCGTGCACACAAAGCAAAGTCGTCCACAAACAAAGAGCATTCAGAATCATCCTTGACGGCCTTTACAATGTTATTTATTTTAATGCTAAATAAAACAGGAGATAGAATACTGCCCTGCGGGACACCCATCTCCTGTTCAAAGGAGTCGGAGAGGGTGGAGCCCACACGGACATGGAACGACCTGTTGGACAAAAAATTGTGAATAAAAACGGGCAGATGCCCTTTAAAACCCATGTCCGACAAATCAGACATTATACCATGCTTCCAGGTAGTGTCATATGCCTTTTCAAGATCAAAGAAAATTGCATAGACATGCTGCTTGTTGACAAAAGCATCTCGGATAAAAGACTCAAAGCGGACTAGATGGTCAGTTGTACTACGGAAGCGCCGGAAACCGCACTGGAGGTCTGTGATGAGACCCTGTGACTCAAGATGCCACACCAGTCGGGCGTTGACCAAGCGTTCCATAGTTTTACATAAACATGATGTCAAAGCTATTGGCCGGTAGTTGCCCGGGTCGGAAGGATCCTTACCCGGCTTGGGAATTGGCACAACCACAGCCTGGCGCCAAGATGGCGGAAAATGACCGGTTATCCAGATATGGTTAAAGGCCTTGAGAAGTACAAGGAGTGAATCCTCAGGCAGATGTGTTATGAGCTGATAATGGATGGTATCTAATCCAGCAGCAGAGTCAGTATATTTCTGCAAGGCTTGCTGCAATTCTGAAAACGTAAAAGGGGCATTATAGTCTTCCAAGTTATCCGATATAAAATCACAAGCACAAGATTCTCGCTTCTCCTTCTCTCTCTGGAAGAAAGGTGAATAATGCTCTGCTGAAGAATTATGGGCAATGGTGGAGGCAAGCAAACTGGCCACAGCCTTTTTATCTGTGACCAAACTGGCACCATCTCTAAGATGGCCGACAGAAGCCGAGCCACCCCTGCCCCTAATTCTTCGAACAGCCTTCCAGACTTTTTGGGACGGAGTCCTAGAAGATAAAGATGAGACGAAGCGTCTCCAGGAAGCACGGCGTTCACGTTTAAAAATGTAACGGGCTTTCGCCCGCTGTCTTTTAAAGGTTAAAATATTTGCTTGCGACGGATTACGAAAAGCACGTCGCTGAGCAGATTTACGCATTGTTTGGGCCTTGCAGCACTCTTCATTGAACCATGGTACTCTCGGCTTCCGAGGGAGTGATGTGGAAGTTCTAGGCATGGTTTCACCTGCAACCTCCAACAAAATAGAAGTAAAACAAGAAACAGGTTCTTCAGCTGACATGACCACCTCCTCTGTAAGACGAGACTGACAGAGAGAGGCAAACAGAGACCAGTTAGCTTTCTTGAGATTCCAGCGCCCCACCGGCGAATCCTCCTCACAGCTGACCGATGACAGGACTACTGGGAAGTGGTCACTACCACACAGGTCGTCGTGAACCTTCCAGTCAAAGTCCAGCATGAGAGAAGGATCACACACAGTGAGGTCTAGAACAGAACTAGATCCGGAACCTGAGTTAGAGTATGTAGGTGAGCCATCGTTAAAAACACATAGGTTAAGTTGAGAAAAAACATCTTCTAACATCTGACCTCTGCCATCATAGTGGTCACTACCCCAAAGGTGAGCATGACCGTTAAAATCCCCCATGAGAATAAAGGGAGGGGGCAGTTGATCTACTAAGTTAAAAATATCATTGCTACAGACCCGCAGTGATGGTGGCAGGTAAATACTACATATGGTTATGGTCTTTTTTAAGGTAACCCGAGCAGCGACAGCCTGAAGACAGGTGTCGATGCTAACGGGGCTACATAAAATTTGGCTACTAATGAGAAGAGCCGCTCCACCCGAGCGCCTCTCCGAATCAGAGCCTTTATGTATAACATTAAAACCATTAAAAGACACAGGGTCAGAAGTCTTCAGGTAAGTCTCCTGAAGAGATATTACTGAGGGGTTATAGAACTTGACTAAAAGACGTAATTCCTCAAAGTTAGCTCGAAAACCACGACAATTCCACTGAAGCAAAGAGTCCATGATTAAGTCTTATCTGGGGGTAAGGAGTTTTTCCCCCCTTTTTCCTTTACCTTGGAAGGAGTTGAAGAAACAGAGGGGGGCCGGCTCCCGGGCCTCCTCTGGTTCTTCGGAGAGGAAGGGGGTGGAGCTGCCGCAGCATCAGCAACAACAACTTCCACTCCCTCCATCCGCTCCTCCAGTGCAGCATATTTGTTTTGAAGGGGGACATCTGTGTTCCCCTTCTGGGCCCGTGCGCACAGCGGTCCCATAGATTTCTTAGACTTCTGGTCCTGGGCAGCGTTCCTGCCGCTAGAGTTAGCGGCCTTAGAAGGCTGACCAGAGCCAGAAGCCTTTGGAGTTGACTGACTAACAGGTTTGGGTGGGGGCTGAGGCTTAGGGGCAACAGAAGGCGGCACAACCGGACCGGCAGTGTCCGCCTTCTGCGTTCCCTGGCTCCTTGTCACCACCGGAGGAGGGTTACTCCCCAGGGGCGAGAGGAGCCGAGGCTCCGCCCCCAACCAAGAAGTTGGGGTCTGACATGAAAAGTCTTTGGTGGGGCGCTTGCCTGCCACCGCTGCACTAAAAGTATACACTGAGGTGTTAAGAGGTTGGGGCAGCCGCAGCTGCACCAGGGCCTTCAACCAGTTTTTTGGCATCCAGAAAGGACAGCCCCTTCTCCACACGCACCTGCTGAATCTTGCACTCAGATATCCAACGAGGGCATTTCTTATCTGAAGCCATATGCGCCCCCTGGCAATTCACACACAGGGGGGTGGCTGTGCAGGACTCAGCAGAGTGTCCGGGCCTAGTGCAACGGGCGCATGAAGCCTCTGCCTGACGGCATGTCTTCTGCCCATGGCCATACTTTTGGCACTTAAAGCACCGGAGGGGAAGAGGGACGTACTTTTTCACTCTCAGGGAGTAGTAACCTCCCCAGATGGTAGTAGGAGGGGTGGGGGTGCCAAACGTCAGGATGATGGTAGGGAGACGGATCTCCCCACCACCTCGCTTGGAAGCGAAGCGCCTGACGCAAGTCACCCCCTGAGACTTAAGGTTCCTTACAAGTTCATCTTCTGACAGTTCTGCCAAAGCTTGATCTTTGATTACGCCTCTTGACGAATTCATAGTTTTGTGGGGTGTGACTTCCACAGGAGTGTCTCCGATGGAAGAGAGCCCCAGTAGCCCGCTGGAGTGTGCCCGAGTACGGCACTCCACCAGCAAGTCACCAGACCTGAGGCGCTGGGCGTCAGGCCTGCCAACACGGCTCCTGAGGGTCTCCCCCACCAGAAAAGGATGCAGCTTGGTAACTGGTTTCTCCTTCACCTTGCTATGGACAATGAGGAAGCGAGGCCATACGGCCGACGCCTGAGGTGTCGCTTCCTCACAGTCTGAATCACTGTCGTGTTCAATGTCGGCGTCTATGTGCCGTTTCTGTGCTAGTTTTGGTTTTTTGGTTTTATCCATATTATATTAGTAGAGATATTCATCCCCCGGGGGTCCCCGCCCGCCACCGAGCCCAACAAGGGAAAGTGCAACTGTCGGCGGGTCTCCAGCCGACGCACAATGGAGACTGCCTGAAAGATATACTCAAGGGGGTAAGCCCGATTGAACCGTTTGAGCCACCGCCTTCTATCACACCGTTGAATGCAGGGGAATACTGGCGTAAAGCACCTAATCAGCAGCAGAAGCTATAGCATGGTGCTCCGTATAGCAACCCGCATGTCAACAGTGGGATAGGGCTCAACGTGACAAGAGCCGATTGACTAGGCCGGTACGACTAGCCTCCCGTTTAGGTAGAAGTCAAGGCCGAAGTGGAGTGTTGGCACCAGTGAGCCGCAGCCCAAAGGGAACCTCAGCCACCAGGATCCTCTTCTCCCCCGACACGGGTCTCCAAGCACGGCAAACACTTGGGATCCAAAGGACCAAAAAGTCACGAGTATTTTTAAGGACCAATCCAACATGGTACGACCTAGGTTAGCACAGCTCCTTAAAAACCGGACCAGTGAAAAGGCTGAACAACATATCTGCTGACATCAAGTCCTAATCCTGGACAAAGATGGCACCCGTCCGCTAGCCCACTCAGTCAGGGACTGAGCGGACTACCCACCTACGCCACGTGGAGGCCGGTGCCGGGTAGGCCCAGATGTAATAGATCCTAATCAGTTTGAATATGATAAAGGACACTTATTTGTAAATACAGACAGAGGGAAAATATATCTAACACATAAAAACAATCCTTCTAAGTTTAGAGCTTTAAGTACAATTAAAGGTGAAGTTGGTGGTAACTCTGGGTTGGCAAGGTACCTTGGTATTGGTGGCTCTCCTGTCATGCCAAGACTGGTTAGTGTTCTTCACGACACGCAAACAAAGTTGCCAACAGGGCAACAAATTTAAATGGCACCAGTAACAAGCCTGCCAGAAATAGCAAACACAGTGATACAAGAAACTTCATTTACTGAAGGACAAATAAATGATGTTATGAAAACAATAGATGACCCACCTTTGTCAATGCGGGAGATAATTGGCTTGGATAAATCATTACAGACAATAAGAGGTGAGATGGTAAATAATGTTGCCAAACTGGGTGATCTTGATAAACACATAGAACGTGAAAAAGAGAAACTGGCTACCGCAGACAATGTGAATCTTGACACAGAAATGAAAGAAAGAATCCAACACAGATTAAATGATTTGCAGATAGAAAGATCAGGAAGGTTAGAAACAATTAGTATTGGAAGACAAAAACTGAAATCACAAGTTAACAGGATTAGAGAAACTATTCAGAAAATACTTCACGAAGACACTACTCTGGCTGAGAGATTGAAAACACTTTTCAGAGAACAGGGTATCACAATTGCTAGTTTAATTACTGCTCTTGGATTTATTATTAGTACTGTTGTGTTAGCTGTCTCTGGTGCTGGGGGTGGTGGGGGTCCAACCCCGGCACCGCCAGGTCCGCCAGGTCCACCAGCCCCAACTGACCCAAAAGATTTACAGTCATGGGTAAAGAAACAGTTGTCTCATATTTCAGATCTACTTAAGAAATTGGCTCTGAAAGCAATGGATGCTTTGCCTGGCATAATTGGCACAGTTGTCAGTTGGCTTATCACTACAGCAGCGAAGGTAGTTGGGTTTATGGCAGAACATGTGTGGGTATTTTTGGTTACAGTAGGAGGGTTGATGGTGGGTTATTTAATGAAACAGATAAAGAAGTAAAACCCCTAACCCCGTTAGGCCTATTACCAATGCAGTTCTCTCTGACTCATGTGTGTCAGGGGTTGACTGTACTGGTTGTATGGGTGCCGGGGCCGGGGCCGGGGGTGTTACCGTCTGTAATGGTTTTAATGACTGAACATGTGTGGTTGTGGCACCCAAGTTTACAGATTGATTGAGTCCTAATTTTTTATCACGACCTGCAACAATGATTTCATTATTATAATTTGTTATTGTACCCATTTGGAGTTGAAGATCAGATGGCAACATGTATAACCCGATGCCTACTACAAAGTCAACTTTTGATCTGGCATATCTGAGAAAGTCTTGGTAACGCTGTATGCTTGATGGGAGATCAACCACTGAATTAATTGAATCTTCAAGATTTGCAAGAAACTGTTTTTATGCTTCAAATTTACCACTTCCATTCAAAATATTCGATTTTGTTAGTGATTGTGCTCCTAGTAAACACCAGACATATGTTCTGATAGACTCATTTACGCGCTCGACTCCTGCTGGAGTAAACCCGTCACTCTTGTCTAAAATAAATGTTGTCCAGGCATTAGTCTGTTTCTGTTCAATGGAACCTATCCAGACTTGTGATTTTGACGAGAATGAAGTGTAACCAGGGTAATAATCTTGTGGGTATTGTCTGTGACTCAAAGCGTAATACAATGTGCCCATACCATTGTGATCATCAAGTTTTTGTGTGAAGTCATACCCGGGACCGGGGTTGATGTTAAATTCATTACATATGCGTTCAAATGCTTTCATATCCATGGGGTTGTTATACCTGTTGAAACTGGATTCAGTGGGCAGTGGTGTATGAAGTTCTGACAGTATACGTCTAAGCTGGTAATAAACATGTAAACGATACACAGATCTAATCAGTTTGTTTGAGTGATTCAAATGGTCTGTAAATGAAACACCACAGCCTGTAGTTGAACATAGTATGGCAAAGTTGAGTTGGTTTTGAAACATCTGTAGTGGACTTGAGGACCACTTTCTTGCAGTAGCATCATCTGTTATTGGAGGGTTTAGGTAATGATCAAAGGGGTTGGGTACTTTCACTTGAAATAAATCTTGTTCTGATACAGCAATATCAAGTTGATTTAGTTGAATTATTTTCTGTTCATAAGTAGGTGCAACATTATATTTGGCATTCACATTAAATTGAAATGCGTTTGTTGTGGTAATGGTTGGCGATTTAAATTCCATCCTTTTTTATATGAGATAATAAAAATGTTTATTACCTTAACAAATCTTGACACAAGCAAACCAGTGTGGTTAACTAATGGGATTGATAATCGTGATGGTAGCAAGGCTGTAGCTATCCATGAAATGTTTTATAGTGTAAAATGGTTTAATGTAACAGATGATATAAATTATTATGTATCTGTTAGTAATGAATCCTCTCCTAATGAGAACCATAAAATAACATCTGGGTATTATGACTTTTGTACATTAGCTAACTGGTTTCAAAGTAAAATAAAAATTAAAGCAACTTTAAATCCAGCTAACTTACTTGTTACATTAGAATTTTCTTCTGAGCGTAAGATAACATCTTTGGAAAATAGAGATGATTGATGGAAAATTAACTGGAAAATATCCTGTTCATTTGTCAGCACATACAGTACTAAATGTTTATTTGAAAGAACTGAACACAACTGAGAATGTACACAATGGAAAGCCTTCGACTTTGTTGAGATGTGTGCCGACTGGAACTGCACCCTGTTGTGAAAGTGTGGTTGTTAGATTTCCTGCGCAGTTTAAGAAATTAGGTTCTAGTTTCTTTGAGTCACTGAGTATATCTGTAACTAATCAGGATGACAAACCAGTTGTTATGCATGATTTTAATGTTGTGTTGGAAATTAAATAATTTTATTTTTGTTTATAAAAATGAGTGGTGGTTCAAAGCCGAGAATCATACCAGTTGCATGTCCAGTAACAGAGTTGAAAGATTTGGCAGACGTACAGGATTTTGAGAAGGAAGGGGAAATTGGAGAAATATATGGTTTTGAACTTGATTCAACTGGTATGTACAAGCGGAAAGTAATTGTCGACATGAAAGACGGTGAAAGACAGATTCCTAAACTTGGTCAGCTGCGTGATGTTACTGTACCAGTTGCACCTACTCTTGTAAATAATGTGCCCTACAACTTAATACATGTAGCTAATAAGTGGGTAGTTTCACCTGTGCCGGCACCAGCACCCGTAATTGACTGGGACATAAAGATTGAATTTATTAGTCCTTATGTATACACTGATGACGAAGGCGCCTTAGTGTTTAGGAAGGTTGTTAATTCTGGGCCGCTGATTGCAAGCCTTGTTCCAAGTTTTGCCCCAGACAACAATAGCAGAGATAAACTGAAAGTTGAAAATTATGAGAAACGACGGTATCTTCTTACAACTAGAAAGGGAAGATCAGATACTTCTGTTGTGTTTATGCCAGCAAGCTTAGTCGTGGCTAGAGAAACGACAATAGTATTTGAAATTATCTTGAGATCTATAGCTTCTGTGAAAGAGGCAAATATTGCACAGGGAATAAAACTTACATGGGATGAAACAGTATCAGAATCAACAAAGGTCTTTATTGCTATTACAAAAAGTGCTGATGTTATTAATGTTTCGAGCAGTGTTCCGGCTGTCAAGGTGGTTGTCGACAAAACAACTTTTGTTCGTCTAAGTTACATAAACCTTGAACACATTGATCTTGTTTCATTTTATTATGCCAGCAAATTGTATACTTTTGACGAGTTGCAAAATGTAATTGCTGATTAAATAAAAAATATTTGTCAATAAAAAAATATGGTAAACTTCTATCCACAACTACCGACGACGCTTGCGCCTGAGACTGTGTCGTCGTTTGCGCTTGATCCACATATGCCAATTGCATCAGATAAAACATTACAGGCAGACGCATTCAGATTAAATAATATTACAGAAGCAATTAAATATTTGGAAAGTGAGGAAGCAAAATATTCACGATGTAAGAGACGGTATAAGACCGTTTTCAATTCTGTTCAAAATACTTCAATGGCTATTGGTGCAGTTTTATCTGGTTGTTCTGTGGGGGGTATTGTTCTGTTTGCCACAGGAATTGGAAGTTTAATTGGAATTGCAGTTGAGGGTGTTAGCGTTGCTACATGCCTGACTTGTTTTGGTTTGGAAGCCTTAAACAAGAGGTTTCACACAAAATTACAGAAACATGAAGCGTTGAGTACTTTGGCGGGTGCAAAGCTGAGCAGTATGACACTTATTATCAGTAAGGCATTAAATGATAATTTTATTGATGACGAAGAATTTAAGCGGGTCCAGGATGATTTGAATAATTACAAGAAACAAAAATCAGAAATACAGAATAAGATGCGTAGTCAATCTCCTGTGAATGTTGAAGAACTGAAGGCTTCTTTTTTAGCAGAGGGAAAAAGGATAGGGGTACAGGAAACCACAGAAAAGCTACACAATCTTT
The DNA here is from genome assembly GCA_036245525.1 of Semisulcospira habei. NCBI lineage: Eukaryota > Metazoa > Mollusca > Gastropoda > Semisulcospiridae > Semisulcospira > Semisulcospira habei. Next base: position 179,656,688 of record BTPG01000001.1, read on the forward strand.
TAAACAAATAAAAATCAGATTTGGTAATCGTTTAATAATGTCATACACTTCACAGAGAGATGTCATGCCACTTACACAGTTTAGGCATAATTATTTAACCCCATCTGCACCACCGCCAGAGTATTATTGAGAAAAAAAAGTTTTTTTTATTGTCCTTGTATCTTGACAAATCTGACCGAGTAAGTTGTGACTTAAGTCAAGTTGTTGTAAGAACTTATAAGAACTTACAGTAAGAAATTAATAAGTTCTTATGGTAAGTAATTAATAAGTTCTTATGATAACTAACTTAAAGGTTACCTCTGCAGGTTCCTAAAAGTTAGTTGTAACTTATTAGTAACATATAAAGTTCCACTGAAAATCACTTAGACAGGTAAATGATTAGGTGTTCACAGAGACAATAGTTATAGAGAGAGACAATAGGAGATCCGTAAGATAATCAGATCAATAAAGCCACATCAGTCATGCTCGTCAGTTTTTAAAAATCAAAGGGTTGATTGGGTAATAACGGGGGCGTAATGGTGTCAAAAATTTTATTATTAAAAATGACGTAATTTAATGACGGATGCGGCTTTATTGAATTCATTGCCTTACGGATCTCCTATTATCTCTCTCTCCTTTGTGCCAAATCTGGTTGAAAAGTTTGCAAAAAAGCCTAACATTTTTCACATATTTACCAAACTCTTCTCACCCTTAATTGTCTTCTCTGAGTGTGCTTCTTTCTTCATTGGGGTTTTCTCTGCATTCTACATACTTGGCAGTCACCTTTTTGGTCTGGATTTCATTCTTAAAAAGAATAATAGCGCGAGCAGCGAAATGATGTCACTATAAGCTTCACGTCATGGCAACATTAGGATGCTGTGTACACAGTGACAAAATTGATGTTTTATGTCACTCATCGTTGTACTACAATTTACATGATAGGATCAAACCATAAGTCTATTAATAATAATAAGTAATAGACATATGATCAAACTTTTCTGTGCAGCTGATTTTCATACTCAGAGCTATTTGGTCTCAATTTGACCTAATCATACCAGAGAATTAGGACAGAGCATAAATACTGCTTATGAAACAAAATTCATTAGTTAGTTATTTGGGTTTAACGCCGAGCAGGCAACTATGGCCATCTCACGGCGGGATGGGTAAAAATCTGGTCAGCCAAACTAAAAGACAGGTCTTAATACCTTAAAAATATTTCATGCTAGTATGTCGCACCGGTCCCTGAGTATATAACAAGACTGTATTCCTTTTAGCCCTGACTTTATTTGAGAGCTTTTAGTTTAGATATTGGTTCCTCAGATTAAATAATCATAAAAAAATAACTATTGCAGATATCACCAGAAACGTATATATGTACAGACTTGTCATTGGACGGACTATTGTTTTGTCTATGTTACAAGACTGTGTCCCCTGTGTCACAGTGCTTGGTGACGAAAATAGTGACAGGCGAGAGAAAAACCTGAAAAAGTTGGATGCTTCATACTGAGAATAATTATCTAGCTCCATGCAACATTAACTATGATGTCAGTCATAGTGCCACATTACTGCCCATGCACTGCCAGCATGCCGATACACTGCATTGTCCCCTACCTGGTCTCTAGATGTCCTTCTCTACACCTGTCGTTGATACGGTATATCCACAGCACACAAGAGAAAATGTTCCACAACGCTTACTGTTTTCAGTTGCTGTCACAATTATATGCACATTAGTTTGTGAGTCGCTAACAATACTACCGTGTCTATACATACTATATACATCCCGATTGTTGTCACTGGTGTCCACACGGTCACCTACGTCACCATGCTGCGGTAAATCAGCAGCCCAGGTGAAGGTGGGCGCCAGGTAAAAAAGAGGCATATCGTCAGAATCATCGCCTTCGTCGTCAGATTGTAGCTCAAAGTCACTGTCAGTGTCATTCACCGGCGGCTGACCGTGAAAACGTGCATCTAGTGCCGTGGGTCAAAGATATCACTGTCCAACAAGTCAAACTGTCTGGCATCCCAAAACTCATTGTCCGACCACAAGTCGTCATCACTCTCAAAATCACTCGACATTATCACAAAATTACACACTAGTAACTCAAAAACTGCAAGAGGAACACACTTTGGCACTGGCAGGATATCGGTTAAGTAAACAGGATGTGGCCCAGTTACCGTGCGGCCACTGAGGTCATGCGAGCGACGATGCGCATCACCGCGCGCGTGATTCGAAACACCTGAAACCGCTGTAGCGGTTTCCTGGGTTCAATGGTATACGAGACTGCAAACCGCCAATCACCAAGTTGTTTAATGGTTTTGTGAGTGCCTAAATTCAGAAAACGTAAGAAAACTTGCAACCATTTTGTTACATGGCCACATGTCTCTGCTTTCTATGAACAACTGTCTTTCCTGATTCACCATGTGTTGTTTGGTGCTTTTCATCTACAGACCATGGCCTCTTTTGTGTATATATACCTACATTTATGCTATCCATGTACTTACAATGCAATAGTAACATACTTAATTTTCCCTTCTGCTCATAACGCGTCATGTCACTGACATCCATTAGCAGATGACAGGCTGCAGTCTCATCAACAAATCACTAATTAATCCACACAACGTGATTTGCACTGACAAAAAGAGGATATTTCCTACATAATTATTGTGTTTTTATAAATACATGTTTGGTTATGGTAGACCTAGAGACATTTTTTCCACCAACCGAGTTTCGCGTACAGTGTGTGATGAGCGGAAGACGGATCTTTTCCGACTTCAATTATTCACGCATGATGGTCAAAATGCGCCACAGGGGATCCAACAAACACACACAACTTTGACATCGGCAGTTAATGTACGAAAAGTCACGTGATAGGCAAAAATCAAAGACGAGGCCGTTTGTTGTGTCCCCACTTTGACAGGGTGCGTGATAAGCAGAAGATGTTATGCCCCAGGCTGAGCCGCGCCCCAGCTTGTGCACAAATAGTCTTTCGGTCTCGAATTAATCACGTAACCAATGGAACACTTTGGGGTGTCCGATGTGCAGAATTACAATGGCTGACGGCGAAACGAGCCTGAAAGTCTGATAATACCAAAAAGAATGAAATCTAGTTGTGTTCTGTTATTAATTCACCGAAACACTGAATGGTATTTTTTTTTAAATTCATTCTGATTACTTTTGTTTTTCCGAGTCCCTTCTGTTTTTTTAACAACTTCTTCTATCAACTTATGATTTTCATTTGGTAAACTTTGCTTGTGTACAGAGATGTTGGGTCCCCACTTTCGCCACTAGATGTTGAAATTTTTACATACGTGAGGTGAATATTTCTTTATGCAAGGTGAATTTGTCTGACATTTTCTGTATGTTGTTTGTTTGCACACTTTCACTGAATCACACTTTTTTCCATTGCTTATATCTAATTACAGTGAATTACCGTGAATAACACAAAACGCACACACTTAAATCGTGATTTAGTAGCCGGCACATATTCAATTTAAACGTAACAGCTGTTAAAAAAAAAAAAGCATCAACTTCCTGTACGTTTTGCTATCGCAAAAATATGGCACCGCCCCAAATGATTCACCAATCACCAAGGGGCAAGCCACCATTACGAGACTATTCGAGACCAGAAAGGTTTTTGTGCACAGACTGGAGCGCGGCACAGACTGGGGTGTAGCAGAAGAAATCGCAGAGCAACCAAGAATGCTTCAAATTTCGTCTCTTCTGGTGATCGATAGCCGTGGCAGACATTTCTTTCCACAATAAAATGACAGTTCTGAAATTTTTGACAGCCATGGAAGACATTTCCTTCCACAATGAAAAGACAGCTCTGAGCTTTTCAATAGCCATGGCAGACATTTCTTTCCACAATAAAATAAATAATAATAATAATAATAAAGAAGATTTATTAAGTGCTTATTCTAAAAGTAGCTCTAAGCGCTGATACAATGAAAAGGCTAACGGCTAACATGCACGCACACACACACACACAAACACACACGCGTGTGACAGTGGTGATGAATTGTGCATGGCTGGGGAAATGAACTAGTAAAAGGCAGTGTTCTAGAGGTGGGTTTTGAGAAGTGATTTGAATGATGAGAGTGTCTGGCAGTTACGGACAGGGGCGGGGAGGCTGTTCCAAGTGGCGGGGCCAAGATGAGAGAAGCGGGCATGACCGCCACATGTTTTACATTTGAAATTGGGAAGGCAAAATTTACGCGTGTCAGAGGAAGAGCGGAGGATGCGAAATGGAGTATACAGATGGAGTAAGTCAGAGATATAGGCACGCGGGAGAAGTCAGGCTAAGAAAGTTAAAGCACATGCAGGACAATTTATACAAAATGCATTCTTGTACGGGCAGCCAGCAGAGTTTCGTAAGAGCAGGGCGGAAATAGTCATGCTTACGCACGTGCAGAATTAAACGGGCAGCGCTGTTTTGCACTCTCTGCAGTTTATCTAGCTGGGTTGTAGGCAGGCCAGAAAGGAGGGAGTTACATTAGTCTAACAGTGATAAAACAAAGGAGGAGACAAAGGTGGCAGTTGCTTTGGGCGTCAGATACTGTCTAACACTGCTAATGCGCCGAAGTTCAATACAAGCTGATCTGCACATAAGACTAACATACTTATGACAGTTCTGAGCTTTTTGATAGCCGTGGCAGACATTTCTTTCCACAATAAAATGACAGTTGTGAACTTTGATCTGAGTTGTCTCATTATTATGTTTCTCGTGTCTTGGTTATGTGCATAACTGTGTCCCTACATTTGTTTAATGTTTTAAACCCACCTTTTCCGCTCATGTCTGGAATTGCTTAATAACAGGTACAAACAGTATTTCTGATGAATCCTTAGTCAGTGGTTTTGGACCTGTACATCAAATTATATGATCTTGATATACCACCCAAGGACATGAAGTTATGCGCAGAAGACACCCAACACCAGTTCTAATTCATATCATTTAAAGTCATTTTTTAAAAGTTCTTGCTCCGTAAAGCAAATTTTCAGAAAGTACAGACACTAAATTATATATTTCTATCTTCAAAATGTCTATCAGTCAATTTTGATTTTGGCATGGTTGTGTAACACAGCTAGCACCCATGATCTGAGCTAAGCACCTACAGACTCTCAAAAAGGTCAAAATAATAGAGTTATCATAGTCTATGAATGCACAAATCTTATGAAAAATATTGCACTCTCTCAGAAAACTGAAGATATTGTCCGGGGGTACATCCCGGAACAAAACCTTCAAGGAGTCTGCTGTTAAGTGTTTTATATCTTGTGTCTATTAAATCGGCATTACTCAGCGCTGGACAGACAGACAAACAGATCCCCTGCCCCCGCCTATCAGGCACCCAATTGCCAGCCCACAGAGAAATACGCAGGTATAGAAGACAATCATCTACATAAGAGGATGTAGATGATCGTCTTGTTCTATACCTGCGTATTTCTCTGTGGGCTGGCGATTGGGTGCCTGATAGGCGGGGGCAGGGGATCTGTTTGTCTGTCTGTCTGTCCAGCGCTGAGTAATTCCCCTTGGTATGTGTACAATTCTGCCAGCGCTAGCCTCACCTATCTGGTTTGTGAGTATTAAATCGGCACAAGACAGCAAAATGTGTTTAACTGAAATAATGCTCATCACAGGCATAACACCATGGACACTCCTCCTGTTTATGTAAATAAGAGTGCGTAACATATGTGTGCCCAATGTGGAGCTGAGCAAGGATAGTTTCCTCACGGCGGCTGCCGCAGCGGTAAGGTAGACTGTCGGACACCTTAGGAAGAGCTTCATGCAGCTTGTTAGCTTCCTCTTTGTCCCACTCGGACTGCCACTCACGGGCTATGTACGCACTAATCACAGGTTTAAAATCACTAGGCGAACAGAGGCCCTTTAGCTTTCTTGAGATTCTAGCACCCCACTGGTGGATCCTCCCCACAGCTGACAGGACTACTGGGAAGTGGTCACTACCGCACATGTCGTCATGAACCTTTCAAAGTCCAGCATGAGAGAAGGATCACACACAGGTCTTGAACAGAACTAGATCCTGAACCTGGGTTAGAGTAGGTAGGTGAGCCATCGTTAAAGACACATAGGTAAAGTTGAGAAAAAAACATCTTCTAACCTCTGCCATCATAGTGGTCACTACCCTACAGGTGAGCGTGACCGTTAAAATCTCCCATGAGAATAAAGGGAGAGGGCAGCTGATCTACCAAGTTAAAAATATCATTACTACAGACCCGCAGGGATGGTGGCAGGTAAACACTGCATATGGTCATGGTCTTCTTTAAGGTATCCCCGAGCTGCGACAGCCTGAAGACAGGTGTTGATGCTAACAAGGCTACATAAAATTTGGCTACTAATGAGAAGAGCCACTCCACCCAAACGCCTCTCTCCGAATCAGAGCTCTTATGGATAGCGTTAAAACCATTAAAAGACACACGGTCAGAAGTCATCAGGTAAGTTTCCTGAAAAGATATTACTGAGGGTTTATAGGACTTGACTAAAAGACGTAATTCCTCAAAATTAGCGTGAATCGACAATTCCACTGAAGCAGAGAGTACATGATTATGCCTTATGTGCGTGTGTGTGTGTGTGTGTGTGGGGGGGGGGGGGGGAGAGAAGAGTTTCTTCCCCCCTTTTCCCTTGCTTCCCTTGGTTCTTCGGAGATGAGGGGAGTGGAGCTGCCACAGCACCAGCTACAACAACTTCCACTCCCTCCATCTGCTCCTCCAATGCAGCATATTTGTTTTGAAGGGGGCATCAGAGTCCCCCTTCTGGGCCCGTGCGCACAGCAGTCCCATAGCTTTCTTAGACTTCTGGTTCTGGGCAGCGTTACTGCCGCTAGAGTTAGCGGCCTTAGAAGGCTGACCAGAGCCAGAAGCTTTTGTAGCAGACAGATTGACAGGCTTGGGTGGGGGCTGAGGCTTAGGGGCAGCAGAAGGCGGTGTTACCGGACCAGTAGTGTCCGCCTTCTGCATTCCCTGGCTCCTCTTCACCATTGGAAGAGGGTTGCGCTTGCCTACCACCGCAGCACTGAAAGTAAAAACAGAGGTGTTACTAGAGTTTGATGCAGCCTCAGCTGCACCAGGGCCTTCAACCAGTTTTTTGGCGTCTGTGAAGGACAGCCCCTTCTCCACACGCACCTGCTGAATCTTGCACTCGGATATTCAACAAGGGCATTTCTTGTCCGAAGCCATATGTGCCCCTGGCAATTCACACACAGAGGGGTGGCTGTGCAGTACTCAGCAGTGTCCGGGCTTAGTGCAACGGGCGCATGAGGTCTGGCGGCATGTCTTCTGTCCATGCCCATACTTTTGGCACTTAAAGCACCAGAGGGGGAGAGGGACGTACTTCTTCACTTTCAAAGAGTAATAGCCTCCCCAGATGGTAGTAGGCGGGGTAGGGGTGCCAAACATAAGGATAATACCCACCACCTTGCTTGGAAGCGAAGTGCCTGACGTAAGTCACCCCCTGCAACTGAAGGTTCTGAACAAGTTCATCTTCCGACAGTTCTGCCAATGCTTGATCTTTTATCACACCTCTAGAAGAATTCATGGTTTTGTGGGGTGTGACCTCCACTGGAGTGTCTCTGATGGAAGAGAACCAGCCTCATTAGCCCGTTGGAGTATGACCGGGTACGGCACTCTACCAGCAAGTCACCAGACCTCAGGCACTGGGCATCAGGCCTGCCAACATGGCTCCTGAGGGTCTCCCCTACCAGGAAAGGATGCAGCTTGGAAACAGGCTTATCTTTTACTTTACTATGGACAATGAGGAAGCGAGGCCAGACGGCCGACGCCTGAGGCGTCGCTTCCTCACAGTCGTAGTCGCTGCCAAGTACAATGTCAGTGGCTATGTCCCACTTTTGTGCCATTTTTGGTTTTTTTTTTTGGTGGTTTCCATATTATAGTAGTAGAGATATTCATGCCTCAGGGGTCCCCGCCCGCCACCGAGCCCAACAAGGGAAAGTGCATCTGTCGGCGGGTCTCCCGCCGACGCACAATGGAGACTGCCCGAAAGATATACTCAGGGGGTTAAGCCCGATTGAACCGTCTAAGCCACTGCCTTCTGTCACATTGCTGAATGCAGGGGAATACTGGCGTTAAGCACCAAATCAGCAGCAGAGGCTATAGCATGGTGATTCGTATATCAACCTGCATGTCAAGAGTGGGATAGGGCTCGATGTGACAGAGCCGATTGACCAGGCCGGTACTCCTAGCCTCCCGTTTAAGTCAAGGCCAAAGTGGAGCGTTTCAGGCACCAGGATCCTCTTCTCCCCCCGGCCTCCAAGCACGGCAAACACTCGGGATCCAAAGGACCAAAAACTAATGAGTATTTTTAAGGACCAAATCCAACATGGTAAGACTAAGTTAGCACAGCTCCTTAAAAACTGGACCAGTAAAAAAGACTGAACAACATATTTGCTGACGTTAAGTCCTAATCCTGGACAAAGATGGCACCCTTTCACCAGCCCACTCAGTCAGTGACTGAGGAGACTACCCACCCACGCCAAGTGGAGGCTGATGCTGTAGTGGGCAAGAAAGACATTCAGAACAAACTAAATAAAGCAAGGAGTGCCTTCATCAGCATGAACAACATCTGGAAGTCCTCACAATACAGTGTGGGCACCAAGTTAAAACTCTACAACAGCTGTGTTGTACCAGTACTCCTCTACGGAGCAGAATGCTGGAGAATGATGCAACAAGTACCAAACTATCCACATTCCATACCAAGAACCTCAGAAGAATACCCAAGATATTTTGGCCAAACAAAATCTCCAACGAAGACCTACTGTCCTGCTGCAAACAAGAAGACATAGCCACAACAATCATGAAAAGACGTTGGCAATGGATTGGACATGTGCTGCGGAGAGAAGACTGCTCCATCATTAAAACAGTCCTACACTGGACACCAGATGGTAAGCACTGGACACCAGATGGTAAGAGGAAAAGAGGACGGCCAAAGATCACCTGGCGACAAACGGTGGAACAAGAACTGAAAAACCACCACCACACCTGGGGAACGATATGCACTCTGGCCCGCGACCGGCTGAAGTGGATGGATTTCGTTGATGCCCTATGCGCCTTTGGCATTACGGGCAGTAAGTAAGTAAGTAAGAGTACATAATTAATACAGAAAAGTTACTTATTACCAAGCGTTAAACAGTAAAAATTCATATGCAGATGCACATTTCCAATTTCAGTGTTCCTCGACAGTAACATCACTGATAACAAAAGCCACCACTGAGAGATTTTCAACATTTGACCTACAAGACAATACACTTAATTGACCACAGGTGGATTTTTTTTTTCATTTTCAAAACCAAAGCATAAAAACAACTGTAACTCAAGATGAGTATTGCTGATAATTACAAACTGTACCTTTCTCAGCAGGGCACTCCACATCTCCTGACATTCTGCAATACTATGGTCAGCAATGTGCACACACTCCCAATTGATCTTTTTGCCGCGAGCAATGTAGGACAATCTGTCTTCTTCTGGACACTGTGCTTGAAGAATCTGTACAAGCTGAAGCTTCTCTTGTACACTCCAGTCTGAAGATTCTGGAAGAAAGAACCAGTGTATATATATATGTAACAAGACAGGATGAACCATAACCCACAAAGTCCCTTCTATATATAGCTGTCCTTGCTGTCAAGGGGCTCTACCTTTTGTCTTTGACCTAATTCTGGTATTGAAATATCTCCTATTGAACAAGATGAGGATTTCATCCCAAAGTCTACCATATTGTTTGGACCTCACATGCGTTTTTCTTTTAGGAACATTTACAGTTGTTCATATTTTTAAGCTTATCCTTGTGATCCATTTCCCTTCTCTCTAAGCCAACCTCCAGTCAACTCACGCTGGCACACACAAATAAAGACGGACACACAGCGCTTCCCGCCATTAGTATGCTCTGTGGGCTGGAGTAGCGACAGGAATTCTGAAGAAGAATAGTACGAGCAGCAGAATGATGTCATTATATGCGAGACCAAGGTGCACAGGGCCCTGATTAGAGAGATGCTGTTTGCTGATGATGCTGCCCTGACTGCCCACACTGAGGAAGAACTACAGCATCTCATCAGCAGCTTCACTCGCGCCACCGATGAGTTTGGGCTGACCATCAGCCTGATGAAGACAAACATCATGGGCCAGGATGTCAGCAGCACCCCTTGCATCTCTATGGGCGATCACACCCTCGAGGTAGTGGAGAACTTTACATCCTTGGCTCAACTATCTCCAATAACCTCTCTCTGGACAACGATCTGGACTCCAGAATCGGCAAGGCATCAACAGTGATGACTCGCCTGACCAAAAGAGTGTGGAACAACAGCTTGCTTACCATCAACACTAAGATGAAAGTGTACCAGACCTGTGTGCTCAGCATTCTTCTCTACAGCAGCGAGACGTGGAGTTTGTACACCCGTCAAGAGCGCAGACTTCCATCTTTCCATCTGCGCAGCCTGAAGAGAATCTTGGGCATCACTTGGAAGGACTGTGTTCCAAACACTGAAGTGCTGGCCCAGGCAAACATTCCTAGCATGTACGCACTCCTTTCACAAAGACGAATACGCTGGCTCGGTCATGTCTGCCACATGCAGGATGGTCAGATTCCTAAGGACATCTTGTATGGTGAGCTTGCCTGCGACACCAGACCAACAGGCAGACCAGTGCTTAGATACAAAGATGTCTGCAAGCGTGATCTGAAAACTGGAAGCCTGAATCCTGCAGACTTAGAAGCCACCACCGCAGACCATGCCAGCTGGCGGTTAAAGTGAAGATCAGCATAAAGCTGAGCAATGAAAGGTGAGAAAACCAGTGGGAGGATGGGAGGAGAAGAGGCAGCGCAGACGAAAAAAAGAAGATTGATTGATTGTACATTGCTTAACGTCCCGACAGCAACAAGGCTTTCTCAGGACGTGCCTGCACTGCTTGTGAAAAAAAACACTAAACAGAACATTGAATGTATGTCGCCAGCCGGTCAAATACATTAAATAAACCTAACACATGGGGCCTAAATAAAGCTAAGACCATTTAGCAACACACATCCAATATCAAGAGCTACAGGCAGTGCAGACAGTAGGGAGAGTTTTAAAAAGGCAAATACAGGTGAATGGATTGATTGATTGTACATTGCTTAACGTCCCGACAGCAACAAGGCTTTCTCAGGACGTGCCTGCACTGCTTGTGAAAAAAAACAACCAACTAAACAGAACATTGAATGTATGTCGCCAGCCGGTCAAACACATTAAATAAACCTAACACATGGGGCCTAAATAAAGCTAAGACCATTTAGCAACACACATCCAATATCAAGAGCTACAGGCAGTGCAGACAGTAGGGAGAGTTTAAAAAAGGCAAATACAGGTGAATGGACAAAGGGTAGAAAAAAAAAAAAAAAAAAAAAAAAAAGAAGAGCCGGTGCCCACAGCAACAGTCACAGGCTTCACCTGTAGCAAATGCAACAGACACTACCGCTCTCGCATTGGACTGATTAGTCACTGCAAATCTTAAAAACGGACTGACCCAGCAAGCGCATATACTCCATTGTCTTTCGAGACAGATGAATGCCAACGATGCTTGACGTGATGGCATCGCTAGTCTCACAATGCTGTGTACACAGTGACAAAACTGATGTTTCACGTCACTCATCCGAAAGGCACGCAGCATCTTCCAAGGGCTGACTGTTTTGTTCCACACAGCCTCTTCCGTGGCTGACTGTTTGATGGGACTATATAGTATATAGTGGATCCAAAACTTCCTCGCGCTGGGACCATATGGCGTTGAGGCGCGTCCCCTGCATGGTGGATAGCGGGTCCCTCGCGACAGGGGTGCACCGAATGAAATAAGGCGCCGTGAACCAACATGGTCTAAGGGAAGGTGACCCCGACAGAAAACCCCTGGTCCTCCTAGTAAGGGGGTTGGGCATGGGGGCAGCTTCCCCACCCTGCAAAAAAGGAAATAGCTACAAAAACGCTGACGAAAAGACAAACAGTAATTCCTTTCCTGGAGGAGGAAGGTTCTTCTACCAGAAGATTTATGACGTCCTGTGGTGAAAGCAGGAAGTCTTCGGAAGCCACAGGACCGAGCTGCCTCTCTCTATCCAGGGACACAACCATGGGCACATGGAATGTCAAGACCATGTACCAGAGAGGCAAGGCAGCCCAGATAGCAGCGGAAATGCAAAAGTACAACCTTTCCCTGCTAGGTATCAGTGAAGCCAGATGGACGCAGTCTGGCCAGAAAAGGCTGTTAAGTGGGGAGATGATTCTGTATTCAGGTCATGAAGAGGAGAATGCCCCCCCATACAGAAGGAGTAGCATTCATGCTGTCACCAGTGGCACAGATAGCGCTGATGGGCTGGGAACCTCTTGGGCCAAGAATTATCACCGCAGCCTTTAGAACTAGGAGAAAGATCAAGTTGAACGTCATCCAGTGTTATGCGCCCACCAATGACAGTGACGAGAAAGAGAAACAAGAGTTCTACGACCGACTCCAGAGTGCTGTGGACAAATGTGCGGAGCGAGACATAACCATCGTCATGGGCGATTTTAATGCCAAAATAGAGGAGGACAACACCGGATACGAAGAGGTTAGTTAGTTATTTGGGTTTAAGGCCGTGCAGGCAACTAAGGCCATCTCACGGTGGGAAGGTTAAAAATCTGGTCAGCCAGACTAAAAGAAAGGTCTTAAGACATGATGTAAATATACCTTAAAAATATATCAGGCTAAAACGTCTTTAAAGAAAACGTCGAAAGGCTCTCAAAAAGGTCAAAATAATAGAAATATAGTCTATAAATGCTCAAATCTTATTAAAAATATGGCACTCTCTCAGAAAACTGAAGATCTTGTCCGGGGGCACATCCCGGAACAAAACCTTCAAGGAGTCTGCTGTGAAATGTTTATGCCTTGTGTCGATTAGATCAGCACAAGACAACAAAAAGTGTTGAACAGAGTACTGCTCATCGCAGGCATAACACCATGGACGCTCCTCCTGTTTTAGTAAATAAGAGTGCGTAACATACGTGTGCCCGATGTGGAGCCGAGCCAGGACAGTCTCCTCACGGTGGCTGCCGCAGCGATAAGGTAGACCGTCGGACAATTTAGGAAGGGCTTCATGCAGCTTGTTAGCTTCCTCTTTGTCCCACTCGGACTGCCACTCACGGGCTACGTACGCACTAGTCACATGTCTAAAATCACTATAAACAGTCTGTGTGTCAAGGACAGGGTCATTGCGTGCATCGTTGGCAGCAGAATCTGCGATCCTGTTGCCTTCGATGCCCACATGCCCTGGCACCCAAATAAAAATGATGTCATAATATTCCTTCATGAAGTCTGCATAGAGCTCTCTGATCTGCACCAGCAGTGGGTGGTCATTTCCCATGCCCTGAAGGGCCTGCAGGGCAGAAAGAGAGTCAGACAGAATCAGGAAGTTCCTTTCTCTAGATCGATAAGCATGCCTGAGTGCCAGCAGAACCGCCTGCAGTTCCGCACTAAATACAGATGAGTGGTCTGAGAGGCAGTGCTTAAATGGGCGTCTAGGATGGCGAGAGGACACTGCGGCCGCAGCCACTCTCCCATCCTCAGACTTTGACCCATCCGTATGGATACGACAATAGCCAGGAAAAATTGAAAGCAGTTCATTGAGGCTCTGTTGGTATATGGCTGGTGGAGTAGAGTCTTTCTTGTAGGCAGTCAAGTCCAGCAAGATGTCTGGAACTGGCAAGAGCCAGGGTGGAGTGATGTGTTGCAGGGATTCCGAAACTCTGTCCAGGTCCAATCCGGCCGCCTGCAGATGAGGTCGGACACAGAAAAAAAGTGGACGGACAGCTCCCGGATGGGTATCGTAAATCTCTGCAAACGATTGTTTAAAAACACAATCATAGGCAGGATTGTCTCGATGGGCCTTCAGTTTCAGAACGTAGCTGAGCATGAGGCAGATGCGTCGGAGCTCGAGAGAAGGCTCCCCTGCCTCGGCATACAGACTAGGAACTGGAGAGGTCCTGAAGGCCCCAAGACATATCCGCAGACCCTGATGGTGAATTGTGTTCAGACGCTGTAGCACAGACTTGGAAGCTGAGCCATACACCACAGAGCCGTAATCCAGTTTGGACCGAACAAGGGCCCGGTACAGTCGAAGTAAGACAGTACGGTCCGCACCCCAGTCAGTACGACCGACAACACAAAGAACGTCGAGAGCCTTCTGACAAGATGTTCTAAGGTAATTAATATGGTTGCGGAAAGTAAGTCTTTTGTCAAAGATGACCCCTAGAAACTTTGCCTCCTCGGCCACCTTAATCGGCACTCCAGCAATGCTCAGGCTAGGTTCTGGAAAAAATTTCGTCTGGTTAGTAAAATGCACACAGACAGTCTTGGAGGGTGAGAACTTTAATCCATTGAGAGACACCCACCGCTGGATGCGATCAACGCACAGCTGCAAGCGCCTATCAAGGGACGCAAGTCCTCGACCACATGCGCACAAAGCAAAGTCGTCAATAAACAAAGAGCATTCAGAATCATCCTTGACGGCCTTTACAATGTTATTAATTTTAATACTAAATAAAACCTGTGGGACACCCATCTCCTGTTCAAAGGAGTCGGAGAGGGTGGAGCCCACACGGACATGGAAAGACCGGTTAGTCAAAAAATTGTGAATAAAAACGGGCAGGTGCCCTTTAAACCCCATGTCCAACAAGTCAGACATTATGCCATACTTCCAGGTAGTGTCATAGTCTCAAGATCGAAGAAAATTGCATAGACATGCTGCTTGTTGACAAAAGCATCTTGAATAAATGATTCAAAGCGGACTAAATGGTCAGTTGTACTACGGAAGCGCCGGAAACCGCACTGGAGGTCTGTGAGGAGACCCTGTGACTCAAGATGCCACACCAGGCGGGCGTTGACCAGGCGCTCCATAGTTTTACATAAACATGATGTCAAAGCGATAGGCCGGTAGTTGCCCGGGTCGGAAGGATCCTTACCCGGCTTGGGGATCGGTACAACCACAGCCTGGTGCCAAGACGGCGGAAAATGACCAGTTCTCCAGATATGGTTAAAGGCCTTGAGAAGTACAAGGAGTGACCTCTCAGGCAGATGCGTTAGGAATTGATAGTGGATGGTATCTAGGCCAGCAGCAGAGTCATTACATTTCTGCAAGGCTTGCTGCAATTCGGATAATGTAAAAGGGGCATTATAGTCTTCCGAGTTATCGCACTTAAAATCACAAAAACGAGACTCTCGCTTCTCCTTCTCTCTCTGGAAGAAGGGTGAATAATGTTGAGTTGAAGAATTATGGCCAATGGTGGAGGCAAGCAAATTGGCCACAGCATTTTTTATCTGTGACCAGGCTGGCACCATCTCTAAGATGGCCGACAGAAGCCGAGCCACCCCTGCCCCTAATTCTTCGAACAGCCCTCCAGACTTTTTGTGACGGAGTCCGAGAAGTTAAAGATGAGACGAAGCCTCTCCAGGAAGTACGGCGTTCACATTAAAAAATGTACCGGGCTTTCGCCCTCTGTCTTTTAAAGGTTAAAATAGTCACTTGCGGCGGATTACGGAAAGCACGTCGCTGAGCAGATTTGCGCGCTTTTTGGGCCTTGCAGCACTCCTCATTGAACCATAGTACTCTCGGTTTCCGAGGGACTGATGCGGAAGTTTTAGGGATGGTTTCACCAGCCACGTCCAACAAAATAGTAGTAAAAGAACAGGTTCTTCAGCTGACATGACCACCTCCTCTGTAATACGAGACTGACAGAGGGAGGCGAACAGAGGCCAGTTAGCTTTCTTGAGATTCCAGCGCCCCACCGGCGGATCCTCCCCACAGCTGACCGATGACAGGACTACTGGTAAGTGGTCACTACCACACAGGTCGTCGTGAACCTTCCAGTCAAAGTCCAGCATGAGAGAAGGATCACACACAGTGAGGTCTAGAACAGAACTAGATCCTGAACCTGGGTTAGAGTATGTAGGTGAACCATCGTTAAAGACACATATAGGTTAAGTTGAGAAAAAACATCTTCTAATATCTGACCTCTGCCATCATAGTGGTCACTACCCCAAAGGTGAGCGTGACCGTTAAAATCCCCCATGAGAATAAAGGGGATCTACTAAATTAAAAAAATCATTACAACAGACCCGCAGGGATGGTGGCAGATAAATATTGCATATTGTCTTCTTTAAGGTAACCCGAGCTGCGACAGCCTGAAGACAGGTGTCAACACTAACGGGGCTACATAAAATTTGGCTACTAATGAGAAGAGCCACTCCACCCGAGCGCCTCTCCGAATCAGAGCCTTTATGTATAACGTTAAAACCATTAAAGGACACAGGGTCAGAAGTCTTCAGGTAAGTCTCCTGAAGAGATATTACTGAGGGGTTATAGCACTTGACTAAAAGACGTAATTCTTCAAAGTTAGCTTGAAAACCATGACAATTCCACTGAAGCAGAGAATCCATGATTATGTCTTATCTGGGGGTGCAGAGTTTTTCCCCCCTTTTTCCTTTGCCTTGGAAGGAGTTGGAGAAACAGAGGGAGGCCGGCTCCCGGGCCTCCTCTGGTTCTTCGGAGATGAAGGGGGTGGAGCTGCTGCAGCATCGGCAATGACAACTTCCACTCCCTCCATCTGCTCCTCCAATGCAGCATATTTATTTTGAAGGGGGACATCAGTGTTCCCCTTCTGGGCCCGTGCGCACGGCGGTCCCATAGATTTCTTAGATTTCTGGTCCTGGGCAGCGGTCCTGCCGCTAGAGTTAGCGGCCTTAGAAGGCTGACCAGAGCCAGAAACCTTTGGCGTTGACAAACTAGCAGGTTTGGGTGGGGGCTGAGGCTTAGGGGCAGCAGGGGCCGCTTGCATAGCGATGAAGTAAGTCCTTACTTTCGAAGTTATGGGCTACTCAAGAAGTAAACGCCTCGTTTCCACTTGCATGGGTCAGAAGTAACGCTTACTTCGGAGGTTACCGAGGAAGTAACTTGGGCGTGATTTACTACAGGGGGAGCCCATGAGTACCATCGGAAGTTACCATATGTAAAGATATGTTTTAGAGGTTTTGTACGGGTAATTCAAGGTGCTATTGTTATTGTATCACAAACAACGCTCGTGTGATTCAGTTTTCTTAGGTTTAAAACTTGCTTTAGGTTTAAAAAAATAAAAAAAATATTTTATTAAAAAAAATAAAAATAACGTTTAGGTGTTCTGCAAATTGTACAGTCTCAGTCTCGTATTTCAGTGAGCAAAACAGCGATTTCACTTTCAAGCGGTAGCGTGGACCACAGCCGGCCTAGCCGGGGCATCTTGACCCTGTTCTTTCCCTGCCGCAGCTCGCGCGTAGTTTTCATACACAGGGACGCCGGGATGTAAATACACGCATGCGCTGAAGTACGATTGACCTCAAATTAAACGTCCTTCACCCATTACTTTACAAGTAATTACTACGGCGCGGATTTCGCTTCATGCAAGGCAAGGAGCCTGCCGCGAAACTTCTGAAGTAGTAACTCTCAAAGTCGGCGCTTACTTCCGAAGTTATGAACTACATCGCTATGCAAGCGGGCCCAGAAGGCGGTGCCACCGGACCGGCAGCGTCCGTCTTCTGCATTCCCTGGCTCCTCATCACCACCGGAGGAGGGTTACTCTCCAGGGGCAAGAGGATCCAAGGCTCCGCCCCCAACCAAGAAGTTGGGGTTTGACAAGAGAAGTCTTTGGTGGGGCACTTGCCTGCCACCGCAGCACTGAAAGTATACACAAAGTTGTTATTTGAGTTTGGCGCAGCCTCAGCTGCACCAGGACCATCAACCAGTTTTTTGGCATCCGCAAAGGACAGCCCCTTCTCCACACGCACCTGCAGAATCCTGCACTCGGAGATCCAACGAGGGCACTTCTTGTCCGAATTCACACACAGGGGGATGGCTGTGCAGGACTCAGCAGAGTGTCCGGGCTTAGTGCAGCGGGCGCATAGAGCCTCTGCCTGGCGGCATGTCTTCTGCCCATGGCCATACTTTTGGCACTTAAAGCACCGGAGGGGGAGAGGGACGTACTTTTTCACTTTTAGGGAGTAGTAACCTCCCCAGATGGTAGTAGGAGCGGTGGGGGTGCCAAACGTCGGGATGATGGTAGGGAGATGGATCTCCCTACCACCTCGTTTGGAAATGAAGCGCCTGACGTAGGTCACCCCCTGTGGCTTAAGGTTCCGTACAAGTTCATCTTCAGACAGTTCTGCCAATGCTTGATCTTTAATCACTCCTCTAGAAGAATTGTTTTGTGGGGAGTGACCTCCACTGGAGTGTCTCCGATGGAGGAGAGCCTCAGTAGATCATTGGAGTGTGCCCGGGTACGGCACTCTACCAGCAAGTCACCAGACCTGAGGGGCTGGGCCTCAGGCCTGCCAACACGGCTCCTGAGGGTCTCCCCTACCTTGAAAGGGTGCAGCTTAGAAACAGGCTTCTCTTTAACTTTGCTATGGATAATGAGAAAGCGAGGCCAGACGGCCAATGCCTGAGGCGTTGCTTCCTCACAATCGGAGTCGCTATCATTTTCAAGGTCAATGTCAGTGGCTATGTGCCGCTTTGGTGCTAGTTTTTATTTTTTTTATTTTTTCCATATTATTATAGTAGAGATATTCATCCCCCGGGGGTCCCCGCCCGCCACCGAGCCCAACAAGGGAAAGTGCAACTGTCGGCGGGTCTCCAGCCGACGCACAATGGAGACTGCCCAAAAGATATACTCAAGGGGGTAAGCCCGATTGAACCGTTTAAGCCACCGCCTTCTATCACACTGTTGAATGCTGGGGAATACTGGCGTAAAGCACCTAATCAGCAGCAGAGGCTATAGCATGGTGCTCCGTATAGCAACCCGCATGTCAACAGTGGGATAGGGCTCAACGTGACAAGAGCCAATTGACTAGGCCGGTACGACTAGCCTCCCGTTTAGGCAGAAGTCAAGGCCAAAGTGGAGTGTTTCAGCCACCAGGATCCTCTTCTCCCCCGACACGGGTCTCCAAGCACGGCAAACACTTGGGATCCAAAGGACCAAAAGCTCACGCGTATTTTTAAGGACCAATCCAACATGGTAGGACCTGGGTAAGCACAGCTACTTAAAAACCGGACCAGTGAAAAAGACTGAACAACATATCTGCTGACATCAAGTCCCAATCCTGGACAAAGATGGCACCCCTCTGCTAGCTCACTCAGTCAGGGACTGAGGGGACTACCCACCCACGCCACGTGGAGGCCGGTGCCAAGTGGGCGGATACGAAGAGGTGATGGGGAGACAGGGACAAGGGGAGATGAGTGAGAACGGGGAGAGGTTTGTAGACTGTTGTGCTCTAAACAGACTTGTCATTGGAGGCAGCATCTTCCCACACATAAGAATACACAAAGGAACTTGGGTCTCACCTGACCATACTACAGAGAACCAAATAGACCATATCTGCATTAG
The DNA here is from genome assembly GCA_036245525.1 of Semisulcospira habei. Taxonomy (NCBI): domain Eukaryota; kingdom Metazoa; phylum Mollusca; class Gastropoda; family Semisulcospiridae; genus Semisulcospira; species Semisulcospira habei. Next base: position 179,676,089 of record BTPG01000001.1, read on the forward strand.
CAAGAAATTTAGAAGATCCCTTCAAGATGTTCGAGTGAGGAGGGGAGCAGATGTCGCCTCAGACCACCATCTGCTTACCTTGAGAATAAAGCTCAAGTTATAGAAAAGCAGCACAGAGACAACAAGAACTGAAGAAGACAGCGCTATAATGTAGGCCTCCTGAGAGAGACTGGTGTGAGAGAAGAGTTCAATCTGGTGCTGTCCAACCGGTTTCAAGCACTACAGGAGCTAGTAAATGAAGAGGAGGCGATCACCACAGAGCAGCAGTGGAAGGCAGTTAGAGAGGCGCTGAACAACCTGCAAAGACAGTGTAGGGTTCAGGAAACACCATCACAAGGAATGGCTGTCGGCACAGACCTTGAAGAAGATAGAAGTGAGGAAGCAGAAGAAAGCAGTTGTCAACATCAGTCGCACGACAGCAGCCAAAGCAAGGGCACAGGAGGAATACTCAGAAGCCAACCGCGAGGTGAAGAGGATCAGACAAGAGGGCCAACACAGCCTGGCAGCAGAGGCAGAAAAGGCAGCAGCAACATGAAACAGCTCTACGACATTACCAGAAGATTGTCGGGCAAGTATGGCCATACAGAAAGACCAGTAAAAGACAAAGAAGGGGATCCTATTGCAGACAGAGCAGACCAACTCGACAGATGGGCCGAGTATTTTGAAGAGTTACTGAACAGACCCAGCCCACCCAACCCCAGCCAGCAGAGACTGACCTACCCATCAGCTGGGAATAGATCAGAAGAGCAGTGGCATTTTTGAAGAAAGGCAAAGCAGCAGGACCAGATGGCATCCCAGCTGAGTCTCTGAAAGCAGACCTAGAGACAACAGTAGAAATGCTGTAACCACGTCCACTGTTTGGAAAGATCTGGGAAGAGGAGGCGATGCCGGCTGACTGGAAGGAGGGGTACCTAATCAAGCTTCCCAAGAAGGGCGACCTCAGCAAGTGTTCCAACTACAGAGGAATCACCTTGCTGTCAGTACCATTGATAGATTGATTGTACATTGCTTAACGTCCCGACAGCAACAAGGCTTTCTCAGGACGAGCCTGCACTGCTTGTGAAAAAAATAAAAATAAACAGAACATCGAATGTATGTCGCCAGCCGGTCAAATACATTAAATAAACCTAACATATGGGGCTAAATAAAGTTAAGACCATTTAGCAACACACATCCAATATCAAGAGCTACAGGCAGTGCAGACAGTAGGGAGAGTTTGAAAAAGGCAAATACAGGTGAATGGACAAAGGGTAGACAGAATCACATGCCCCAGAATAGAGATAAAAAAAACCCACCCTGTGGGGCTGACCAGGGTGACCCTGGGAACTAAAAAATACCTAAATCCACCCAAGTCCCCCAGGGCAGACCCGGGTGGGGTGCTGTCAGTACCAGGAAAGGTCTTCAACAGGATCATCCTGGAGAGAATGAAGAGCTCCGTTGACCCCCTGCTGAGAGACCAGCAAGCAGGATTCATGAAAAACCGATCATGTACAGACCAGATCGCCACTCTCCGCATCATCGTGGAACAGTCTCTGGAGTGGAGCTCCCCGCTGTACGTCAACTTTGTGGATTACGAGAAAGCATTTGACAGCGTGGACGGAGAGACTCTGTGGAAACTCCTACGACACTACGGTGTACCCACAAAGCTCGTCCGCCTGATCAAGAGCAGCTACGATGGCATGACATGTCGCGTGATCCACGAAGGGCAGTTCACGAGGGAGCTCCAGGTCAGAACCGGTGTCAGGCAGGGGTGTTTGCTGTCTCCGTTCCTCTTCCTACTGGCCATAGACTGGGTCATGAAGAGGACCACAGAGCACAGATGAAGTGGAATACAGTGGACACTGTGGACACAGCTTGACGACCTCGATTTTGCAGACGACTTGGCTTTACTGTCCCACACTCATCAACAAATGCAGGACAAGACCACGAGGCTTGCTGACATCTCGTCCCAAGTGGGCCTCACCATCCACAAACAGAAAACAAAGACAATGAAGCTGAACGCAACCAGGGAAGAACCAGTCTTGCTTGCTTGGCTTGGAGGAGGTGGAGTCCTTCACCTATCTCGGGAGCATCATAGACAAAAAAGGCGGCACTGATGCAGATGTCAGAGCACAAATCGGTAAAGCCAGAGCAGCCTTTCTCCAGTTGAAAAAAGTGTGGAGTTCCAGAGAGCTGTCACAACACACCAAAGTCCTGATTTTCAATTCCAACGTAAAAGCAGTTCTCCTATATGGAGCAGACTTGGAGGTTGACAAAAACCACAGTCAACAGAGTACAGATCTTCATAAACAGTTGCCTTAGAAGAATTTTGAAAATCCACTGGCCAGAGAAGATCAGCAACGTCAGACTCTGGGAGAGAACAGAGCAGATAACAGCAGAGAATGAAATTGGGCGAAGAAGATGGGGATGGATTGGTCACAGTCTGAGAAAGCCAGCTTCCAGTATCACTAGGCAGGCATTGTCATGGAACCCCCAGGGAAAGGGAAAAGAGGCAGGCCGAGAAACATCTGGCGTCGAGACCTCCAAGCAGACATCAAGAGACTGGGAACCACCTGGAGTAAAATCGAAGGAGAAGCACAGGACAGGAGTCTTTGGAGGTCTCTCATCGACGGCCTATACCCGGGGAGGGGTGACAGGTGAGGTCATCCAAAACTTGCAAAAATGTATTATTCAAAAAGTTTAAGAGGTACAAAGCTGGCTAAAAAACTCATCCAATGTCTTTCTCCAAACCAGCTATACCCAAAATTTCAAGTAAATATGACAAAAATCTGGGTCAACTGACTTTATAAACGGTCTTTTATGTCTTCAGTAAGACATCCAGTTACAACATGCTCGGAATATTTCGCCAAGTTTCAAGCTTGTACGTACAGCAATATCTGAGATTCCCGTGTCTACATACATATGCACACACATACACATTCGCACAGCCTTTCGCACCAAATGTACATTCAGCAGCGAGGTTAACGTAACTAGACATGATGTAATTTTTATCTTGTTACTTCAGTTGTCAGAGGTTTAGGACTGCCCACCTTTGACATCATAGACTTGCTATTAACCCTATAGCTACCAACTTATTTTCCTACAAATTGCTCTGTGTCCCTAACTTTTTTTCATTCAAACCAAGAAAAAAGGGGGTACATATTTCAAACTGTAAGTATGATGTTAATTCTGCTTCAAAATGTACCAAATTTTGACATGACATTGAAAAATACATACAGAATATCGTACTTTTGTCATTTTAAGTGTCCGTGTGCCTCAGTCTCTGTTTACTTGTCATATACCTCAGTAACAGGTGCTAAACCATACCTGTCAGAAATTCAATCAAAAAAACAACAAAACTGGTTAGAAACATACCAGCGGCAGTCAGAAAGTCTCCACAGGTAACCACTCTACTCATTCCATCATACTGATCAAGCACATGTATCTCACGACATACAAACAAGTAAGGAAGGAAGGTTTCAGAACTGTATTCAATTTCAAAGTTTTGGACATAATTCCATCTGAATGAAATATAAGAACAAAAATTCTTCAATGTCAAAGAAACTCAACATAGGTCTAAACCATCACGTGGCCAGTAGTACACAGGTCTGAGTCATCTGCCACATTACACACACACACACACAAAATTTGTACAGGTAGCTCCTCTTCATCGTCGATATCGGACTCAAAATTGTTAAGATCTTCAATGTGCACTGAACTGATGTTGATCATATGTCCGATTCAGAGTCATCTTCTCTGACAGGATTTGAATAAATTTCAACCAGTAATGCTGTAAATTCAGGGTTGTTATCGCTCTCCATGATCAAATCACGTTGTAAGCAAAACAGTCTTGAAAAACACCCAACTTTTAATTCAAAACAAACTTGAAAAGCACCCGCTCGTAGCAGAAACAAAAGTAGGCGTATCCCACAATGCATTGACTCCGTTAAAAGTTGGAATGGGTGCGAAATGAACCGGACCCGAGTCGAAACTGAAAGGTATATACGGGCAGAACGGGGCGGTACGTACAGTATGGAGTGATATGTCACAGGCGGAAATGGGCGAAATGGCAGTTAAAAGGTTAAATACACCCCACCGCGACCCATCCTAAAAAGTCCCTTCTAGAACAAAAACAGTGTTCATGTTCTACTTTGTTAGCTGGTAATTCTCAGCATTTTACTGTTTTGTTTTTTTTAAGGAAAATACATGAAAGGAGCAACTGATAGGCTGGATTGGATTGTACATTGCTTAACGTCCCGACAGCAACAAGGCTTTCTCAGGACGTGCCTGCACTGCTTGTGAAAAAATAATAAACAAAATATTGAATGCATGTCACCAGCCGGTCCAATACGTTAAATAAACCTAACACATGGGGCCTAAATAAAGCTAAGACCATTTAGCAACACACATCCAATATCAAGAGCTACAGGCAGCGCAGACAGTAGGGAGAGTTTAAAATAGGAAAATACAGGTGAATGGACCAAGGGTAGACAGAAACACATGCCCCAGAATAGAGAGGAAAACCCACCCTGTGGGGCTGACCAGGGTGACCCTGGGAACTAAAAAATACCTAACCCCACCCAAGTCCCCCAGGGCAGACCCGGGTGGGGGGCAACTGATAGGCAATAGGATAACAGCAAGTGGTGACAAATTAGCTGCTCATCACTGTCACTTGACAAAAGGCCTAGTTGCAAACAGGTGAGACTGGAATTTAAAAAAAAAACAAAAAAAAAAACTTTTATTTGTACCTTGGGCAAATTGACTTCAAAGCTAGAGCAAGCTGATTCCTTCAGTCCTTACCTTGGGCAAGGTGACTGAAGAAAATTGCCGAGTTCACTTCAATCCCTGGGTAAGTTTACAGAGTTCAGGCTTTCCATGAATGAAAAAAATTCCATATTTGACAGACAAATTTTGACAGAGGACAGAAAAAAATGGAAGGCCATCCTGCTGTGTTTCAAGTACATGATGGTCTGTAGAGTGCCTGGGGCAGATTTTTTGTCATGTTGTTCATCCCAGCGACAGACAACTTTATATCCTACTGAAAAGTCTGTGATTTGGTTTTTGGGCAAGTTGACCATCACCCCAAACCTTAGCACAGGCTTGAACTCACCCAACTGAGAAATGGAGTGGAGATTTGGCAGCATAAATATACTGCCTGGCATAGGAAATTCCACACACGTTATTTTTAGTTTCCAAGGATTTAATTCACAAATGTGGTAATAAAATCAAAATCAGTAGATAATTTATTCCTCAATCAGAACATTTTTTTTTTTTTAATGAAGGGTTCATTTCTTAGCATTGGCAAAGGATTATACAAAGTCAGTATTTCAACAGCAGGTGCGTGCACCACCTGCTCAATGAGGGCATTGCACAGATTCAACATTGAAATTGAGAAATAACTGCTGGGGGGTATTGAGCCAGGTGTTTCCTAGTGCATTTTGTAGCCACTGGATGTTCTGGACTGGAGCTGAAAGGTTATTAATCTGCAAATGACATGCGTCCCAAAAATACTGGCTTTAAATTGAGCGACATGGGTGGGCAGGAAGGTTGATGTTGGCATTCTAGACAGTGTATACAGTGTTCAGTTGCACACTGAAGTGGTTGGACAGACCAGCACACAGTTGACCAATAGTTTGCTTCCAATTATTTTCAATTAGACATGGGTACTCTGAATCAACAGATAAATACAGTTTCGTTCTCCCCTTTCAACTGTGCACCACCACTGTGCTTTTGGAGTTTAAAATCACATGCACTTGAGCACTGTTCCAGAAAAATGTAAAAACACACACACCACAGGAAAAGCATGTGCTCCAACAACCATTGTAAAGAGCAAGTGAAAAGCCATCAAATAGGTGTCATTTATTTCATGAACAAGAAAGGCAAAGCCCTCATGGCTCACGTGTTACCGTGTATGACCGATGCATATGTGTGTGACGTTTGTGACAGTAAGTATAAAGGGCTGGCTTCAGTACCAGTGAAATCCACATTTTTCACAAATAAACCCCCATGACCCGTGCAACGAGTCGACTAAATTAGTATGCATAGAAACATCTTACCATCAGCAAACTTCACGCCAAATTTGATTGAAAAGTTTGCAAAAAACTTTGATAAAAACTACAATTGTAACCAAAACAATGGCATTTTTCACACATTTAAAAATCCTCTTATGACCCTTGACCTTTCCGAGGGTCACCCAAATTAGTATGCATAGATAGGTTTTACCATCAGGTATCTTTGTACCAAGTTTTGGGTTTAATAAAGTTGTGAATAGTGTTTGAGAAAAAACATCTTTTGTCAGACTACCTATTTTCTGATCTCTTGTGACCCTTGACCTTTCCCAGGGATCAACCAATTAGTATGCATTGGAAGGTCTTACCATCAGGTCGCTTTGTACCAAGTTGTGAATAGTATTTGAGAACAAATCAATTTTGTCCAAGTATGGCTATTTTTTAAACCTATTTCATCCCCTGTGACCTTGACCTTTGAGACAGGTCTCTTAAATTGATATGCTTAGAAAGGTCTTGCCACAAAGTATCCTTGGGCCAAGTTTGAAGACTGTGGCTTAATATTCTCCGAGAAAATGTCAACATTAACGTTTACCACGGCGGGCCGACGGACGACAGACGACCACTGGCCCAGAACATACTTTTGCTTTGCATATGAGACAAAAAGCACGCATGTAAGTCATTATTTGGTACTAGTCACAAAAAAGAGTTATTGTGGTACAATATTAAAACCACAGCAAAGTTCATGAAATATAATTTGCAGCATTGAGTATAAATCTAAGTTTCAGAATTAATTAGTAAAAAAGCTTGGGGTCAAGTTGCTTCGGCATAATATTGAAATTAGTTGTTAGCCACTTGAAGTTTCTAACTTTTCACTGTGACATCAATGTGCAGATAAAAGTGACACGAGAATGAAAGCAGCTTATTTTGATATAAAATAATTAGATGAACTTCTTTTCAGCCCTAAAACTCAACAAGATGAGATGAACCATAACCCACAAAGTCCCTTCCATATGAGAGCTGTCCTTGCTGTCAATGGTCTCTACCTTTTGTCTTTGACCTGATTCTGATGTTGAATCATCTTCTATCGCAAAAGTCTTGCAGATCTGCCAATGCATCAGTGAGATCTATAAGCCCCCAAGGGAAGCAGTACTACGCATCACTGATTTGTCAAACGTCATTTGACATGACTAAGTTTTAGTTTTTATGTAATTTTATAATTTACGTGATTTAACTTTCACTTTCGCTCATAGGCTTGAGAAAATGGTGACAAAACTAGAATTTTACGGTACAATTTCAGTCTTGCTATAATTTGTGTGAAAGCAGGTTGACTTTACCTAGCTACATGATATACTAAGTACACGGGTCACCTGCATGCTCTTCTGAAAGCGCATCAATGAGTGTGTGCGTATTAGTGCGCACGCCCGCTCCAAACATCTCCTGGAGGGCGCATGAAGATCTATTCCTTATGGACATGCGCACATGTTTGTGAGAGAGAGCCGCACGCGCGAGAGAGAATGACATCATATTTAGAGTATTATGTCAGTGTCTGCAGGGTGACAGAGTTGCCTCTTTTACGTTTGACTTTCTCTAGAAGTAAAGGTTTTTTTAGTGTCTTAATTCTTTTCTGAAAAGAATTAATTCTTACTAAAGAAGTTAAAAGGATACAAAGCTGGCTAATGAACTCATCCAATGTCTTTCTCCAAACTAGCTATATGCAAAAGTTCAAGTAAATATGACAAAAATTACAGACTCTAATCTGGGTCACCGACTTCTTATAAACGGTTGTTTATGTCTTCAATGAGACATTCAATTACATGCTCGGAGGCTCTATTAGCCACCCACTTAAGAAAGTAGTTCGCCAAGTTTCAAGCTTGTGTGTACAGAAATAGCGGGGATTCTCTTGTTTACACACATACATACGCACATATGGCACTTGCGCCAAATGTACGTTCAGCAGCGAGGTTAGCGTAACTACTTACTTACTTACACCTGTCACCCCTCCCAGGGTATAGGCCGTCGACGAGAGACCTCCAGCGACTCTGTCCTGTGCTTCTCCTTCGATTTTACTCCAGGTGGTTCCCAGTCTCTTGATGTCTGCTTGGAGATCTTGACGCCAGGTGTTTCTCGGGCCTGCCTCTTTTCCTCTTTCCCTGGGGGTTCCATGACAATGCCTGCCTAGTGATACTGGAAACTGGCTTTCTCAGACTGTGACCAATCCATCCCCATCTTCTTCGCCCAATTTCATTCTCTGCTGTTATCTGCTCTGTTCTCTCCCAGAGTCTGACGTTGCTGATCTTCTCTGGCCAGTGGATTTTCAAGATTCTTCTAAGGCAACTGTTTATGAAGATCTGTACTCTGTTGACTGTGGTTTTTGTCAACCTCCAAGTCTCTGCTCCATATAGGAGAACTGCTTTTACGTTCGAGTTAAAAATCCGGACTTTGGTGTGTTGCGACAGCTCTCTGGAACTCCACACTTTTTTCAACTGAAGAAAGGCTGCTCTTGCTTTACCAATTCGTGCTCTGACATCTGCATCAGTGCCGCCTTTTTTGTCGATGATGCTCCCGAGATAGGTGAAGGACTCTACCTCCTACAACGGGGTGCCAGCAAGCAAGACTGGTTGTTTCCTGGTTGCGTTTAGCCTCATAGTATTTGTTTTCTGTTTGTGGATGGTGAGACCCACTTGGGACGAAAATATCAGCAAGCCTCGTGGTCTTGTCCTGCATTTGTTGATGAGTGTGGGACAGTAAAGCCAAGTCATCCACAAAATCGAGGTCGTCAAGCTGTGTCTACAATGTCCACTGTATTCTGCTTCTTCTCTGCTCTGTGGTCCTCTTCATGACCCGGTTATGGCCAGTAGGAAGAGGAACGGACACAGAAGACACCCCTGCCTGACGCCGGTTCTGACCTGGAGCTCCTTGGTGAACTGCCCTTCGTGGATCACGCGACATGTCATGCCATCGTAGCTGCTCTTGATCAGGCAGACGAGCTTTGTGGGTACACCGTAGTGTCGTAGGAGTTTCCACAAAGTCTCTCGGTCCACGCTGTCAAATGCTTTCTCGTAATCCACAAAGCTGACGTACAGCGGGGAGCTCCACTCCAGAGACTGTTCCACGATGATGCAGAGAGTGGCGATCGGATCTGTACATAAACGTTTTTTTCTGAAACCTGCTTGCTGGTCTCTCAGCTAGGGGTCGACGGAGCTCTTCATTCTCTCCAGGATGATCCTGTTGAAGACCTTTCCTGGTACCGACAGCAAGGTGATTCCTCTGTAGTTGGAACACTTGCTGAGGTCGCCTTCCTTGGGAAGCTTGATTAAGTACCCCTCCTTCCAGTCAGCCGGCATCACCTCACTCTTCCCAGATCTTCCCAAACAGTGGATATAGCAGCTCTACTGTTGTCTCTAGGTCTGCTTTCAGAACCTCCGCTGGGATGCCATCTGGCCCTGCTGCTTTGCCGTTCTTCAAAAATGCCATTGCTCTTCTGATCTCTTCCCGGCTGGGTCTGTCACAGCTGATGGGTAGGTCAGTCTCTGCTGGCTGGATGTCTGGGGGGGTCGGGTCTGTTCAGCAACTCTTCAAAATACTCGGCCCATCTGTCGAGTTGGTCTGCTCTGTCTGCAATAGGATCCCCTTCTTTGTCTTTTACTGGTCTTTCTGTATGGCCATACTTGCCTGACAATCTTCTGGTAATGCCGTAGAGCTGTTTCATGTTGCCGCTGCCTGCTGCCTTTTCTGCCAGGCTGTCTGTGTAGGCCCTCTTGTCTGCCCTGATACTCCTCTTCACCTCGCGGTTGGCTTCTGAGTATTCCTCCTGTGCCCTTGCTTTGGCTGCTCTTGTGCGACTGTTGTTGACAACTGCTTTCTTCTGCTTCCTCACTTCTATCTTCTTCAAGGTCTATGCCGAAAGCCAGTCCTTGTGATGGTGTTTCCTGAACCCTACAGTGTCTTCTCAGGTTGCAGGTTGAGTTCAGCGCCTCTCTAACTGCGTTCCACTGCTGCTCTGCCTCCTCAGAAAATGAACGGATTGATTGCAACTAGGCCCATTTTGGAAGTTTTCTAGTTTCTAGGCTCTATTAACCACGTAAGATAAACATGGGGCTGCAGCTATGCCGGTTGCATAGAAAGGTGTTATCACCAGCTACCGTTATGCCAAATTTGATTGAAAAAACTTGGGAAAAAATTACAATTCAATCAAAAACTGGCATTTTCCACACACTTGCTGACCTCCTGTGACCCTTGACCTTTCGTGATCTGAGAGGGCATCCAAACTAGCATGCAAAGAAAGGCCTGATCATCAGGTATCTCTAGGCACCAAGTTTGGGTTTGGAGTTGGAAACAGTATTGGAGAAAAAATATTTTGTGAAAATATGGGTATTTTTTTACCTATTTCTGGACCCCCCCCCCCCCCCCCATGACCCTTGCAAGGGGACCACCAAATTAGTATGCATAGAAAGGTCTTGTCATCAGCTACCTTTGTGGCAAATCTGACTTAATGATGGCAAAAACTTTGATAAAAACTATGCTCGGATGTATGGACTGGTTAGTCTGATCTCACCCAGCCTTCAACAATGTGCCTGAAGGTGGGGGAGTCCGTGGAGGTGGCTTCCGGTGGCAGGGCGTTCCAGAGAAAGAAGGCATTAAAGTGATTTGCTCCATGATGGGAAGATGCAACTGGTTATCAATGTACTTTTGAACTTTTCTTTCCTAAACTAAGACTTTTCTAGTTTCTACCCTTATTTTCTCAATCCATGAGACTAAGCACCCCTTGTGTCAAGGTAGTGCTCTCAGGACTACCTACAAAGAAGTAGATCAGAAAAGTCATTCATTTTATGACATTCAAACTTCACAAGTTACATTAGCCCTTTTGTTAATCATTATTGCAAGACATAATAAATATAAAGATATTGCGAGCTATTCACCCTTTACTGCCCTTTAACTCAGGTCTGTAGGCCGAGTTATCAACATAATTCTGGATAACTCGGTTGTGTGATGACCCAAAACTTAGCCCAGTTTACATTTGTCCTGTCTGACCTTTTGCCTTTTATTTTTTGTCCCAGACTTTTGGCTCATGTGGTCACTTGAAAGAATCAAGTTTAAGCTATCCGAGGTTTACCGCGTGACGGGCCTCACAACTCACTGTACTGGGCAATTGTCGGGCAGCCACCCATGGATAACAACCCCAGAGTGGGTACCACTTGATTTTGCCTCTCCAACATCTGCAAAGTTCAAATCCAACTGATGCCACTCTGGCATCACTGCAGAATTTTAAATATTCAAGATGGCGACCAAAATGGCTGCTTTTTGTGTGAAAAAACGGCACAAAAAATGAGGTGGTGTTTGTGTTTCCAACTTGGCAAAAAGATCAAAGTACTTTATGCCTAGACCTTTCTAAACTTACCAAATTGAATGACACTGCTCAAAGGTCAAGTCGCTGAGGACCAAAACGTAAGTCAAATGGCCTTATTTTGAAATACAGCTATGGTTTTTTTTTTTCCTATTTTTAGCTTCAAATCCAAACTCGGCACAGAGATACCTGATGGTAAGACCCTTCAATGTATACTATAATTTGAGAGATTCCTTCAAAAGGTCAAAGGTCATAAGAAGTCCGCAGATGGGTGACAAAATGCATCTTATTTATGCAAATAAACCATGACAGCATTGCTGTTTTTGTGGTCAACAATATGGATGGCACATGTGTAAACACCATGTTTTGTGACTGCCACCTCATCAACCAGAACAAAATTAGCAGCACAAAATCTAGACTAGAACTGAATGAAATTAGACCCTACCTCCCTAACCTGCCCCTAATGGGTTACCGTCTCAGACAAACATAAAACACATACACACATTCTTATCAACTTTTGACCCTTTTTTTCCCAAGTACAGTGGTTTTGCCAATACCCTTACTTGTATACACAAATATTGCAGCTTGCAAGACCATGAACTGCCAACAGGTGGGGTACAATGTTACGCCGGATGTGCTCTGCTTGCTGGTTCCTTCCATCACCACATGGCATGATGATATCTAGCACAATATTGGCAGAAATGCAGCAGCAACACATATTATATGCATCATTTGATATGACTTATGCAGCAGCAACAGGAACACATAGGGACAGATCAGTTATCTCGAGGGAGAAGGGGGTGGGGTCTTTCAACTTTTTGTTTGGGACCTTCAACCCGATACAAATGGCCTCCACGACACTAGACCTTGCTTCCAGGGGCTGAAAATCTTGAAGCTTGGGGAAGGGAGGGGGGAGCAGGTAAATGTGTATGTTAAGACTCTCTCAACACTCGCCAAAATAACCAGGGGTGAGAAAAAAACATTTCTTGTCAAAATATGGCTATTTTTTACCTATTTCCTGAGCTCTTGTGACCCTTGACCTCTCTGAGGATCAACCAAATTAGTATGCAGAGAAAGGTCTTACCATCAGGTACCTTTGTACCAAGTTTGGCTTTCAAGTTGTGAATAGTATGAGAAAAAATAAATTATGTCAAAATATTGCTATTTTTTACCTATTTCCTGATCTTCTGTGACCTTGACCTTTGTGAGAGGCCACTGAAATTGGTATGTTTAGAAAGGTCTTGCCACAAAGTATCCTTGGGCCAAGTTTGAAGACTGCAGCTTGAATGCCAACACTAAAGTTTACCACAGATGACAGATGTACAGCCACTTGCCCAGAAGATACTCACTTTTGCTTTGCACATGAGCCGAAAAGGGAATTTGTTATAGCATTTTAAACAATTTTGGGTCGGGTGGGGGGGGGGGGGAGGGTCCGGACCCCCTCCCCGATCCACCCCTGTATATGCATCATTTTATATGACTTCGATGAAAGGCTGACCCTCTTCTACTTCTACGAGTTGTTCTACGATCGATCTTGTCAGACTCTACACCACCACTGCCATCAAGACGAGATTAAATCCAGCGGGGACCAATTTGTGCAAATTGGTGCATGCGGCCTGAAGCTTCACAAAAATGTCAGCCAGAGTATTGTCACCATCCCAGTCTGTGAACTGACCATGCCTGACACAATGTAATTTGTTAAATGGCCCTCTGAATTCACTCGATCAACGTACCTTTTCAATTTTTATTTCCCCCTTTTTTCATCCTTTCACCGATATCTTTACTTTTTAAATTGTTGCCCTGCTCTGATTCAGCATTCACTTCCACAATGTCGGCCTTGTCTTTTTTCAAATGGCAGACGTGCAAGCTGAGAGCCAATCATTTTCTTTATGGGAACCTTGACTGATGGTGGTGATGCAGATGAAACCACCTGGACCATGGTCACACCTCACAGAAGTAGTTTCAGACCACAGTGCAGGCCTGTGTGTTCACTTTTGAGATGTTGCTGTTTTTCTAGTCATCAACGGCTTTAGAGACCATACTGATTCCCAATAGTTCAATGCCCTATGGCAAAACAGTCGGGCGGCATTGCATCGAGTGACTGACTGACCACAGATACAATGGTCAGTCACCTCCCCTTTCCACTCAGACGAATATTATATGATCAGAACTGGTTTGATTAGTTTGTCCACTCAGGTCTTGCAGTTGGCCTCTGGGGACGAAACCGTCTGTGTGGGTCTTGATATTTTATGGTCTTCAGCTCCAAGGATGGTGTAACAAATATATTAATAAGCTCTTCTGTGACCAGTCTAACGGCTCTCCTGTCTCCACTTGTGGGATTTTTCTCATGAGATGACTCTGAAAGTAGTGTTGCCTATGAGGACATTGCACGAGGACACTGCATCTGAAAATCTTCAAAATTATGTGCATTTATTTCTGACATTTTTCATCACCCAGTACAGCTGCTAGTCTGCTGTGAAAACAGTAAAACTCGGGCAGACTATCGTTGAAATGTCTAAACCTGCCTGGGATCCTTGTTGTCATCGTAGCGGTGGGATCTGAAGGAGCCATGTCAAACAAAGGCATGTACATGGTCTTGTCCACAGGTTTCACAATCTGCCATTTGCTGACATGAATGTATTGTTGAAACCTTCAAACACAAGGTCAGGCATGCTCTCAGTCTCGGCTAATTTTTTAAACTCAAAATCCAGTCAATTTCCCCTAGGAGCATTAGTTTGTGGTGCCAAACCCTTCAGCAGTAAAACACAACACTTTGAACTCGTTGCCCCTTTCTCACATTTTTTTGTAACTAAACTTAGATTTACTGCTACTAGTTTGTATCACAGAGAAAAAGAAATAACAGCATTATGACATAGATAGATGACCATATTTTTCACCAGCTCAACTGTAACAAAAACAGATAGTCAATATTCTGAGTTTTCATTCACATACACAATGAGTGGAGCCTGTGCCACGCAATTTTTTTAAAACCAGAAATGAATTTTTCTAATATGGGTAGTGAGCAAGAAAATAGCCCAAAAAGAGAAAATGTGCAATTTTTGCAATATATTTTCATTTTTTTACTTTTATATGACAGTATCATACAATTTTGCACTTTTGTACGTGAACGCATCGACAACGGGTCTCACTGCGCCAGCTTTGTTACCGTCCTTGCACTCAACATTGTTTCTGTAGCCTCTGACAAGTCGCTGTAGCCAAAGGGGCCTGATGAGTGGTGCTTAGACTAAACGCAAATCCGCTGCGCCACCGCCCGCCACAACCTCAAGTCAGAATACATGGGAGGAAACGAAAGGCACACACAAAATTCTAGTGGTGGCCGGAAGTATCCCAGACCTCTTTCTCAACATCTAGGAGTTCAACAATAAACCCTTTAGTAGAGTGCCGTGAAAGAGGCCACTCTGCACTGCTGTGTATCCATTGTTTTCTGCCGAGCTTACTCTGAAGTTGAAGAGGATTACTCGAAAAGATATTGACAACTGAGCAGTGTTCAAACCAGACTCCATTAAAGTAGAGCTTTTTGGGCGGGGGGAAATATGTACCTAAAGCGATTGATGCATGCACATTCATGTTGACAGTAAGACAGCCCTGAAAATGGCGAGTAATTTACTTGCCAGGGCAAGTGAATTTTTGGGGGGCTAGTAAAAAAAAGAATCCACTCGCCAAATGCGAGTGCGCTCATGCGTTTTCCAATCCGTACCTTTTCAGTCCTAAATCTGAAAGTGCCCAAACGTTCAACCTTCACTTCTCGTAATACTAAGCATGCAATAGAGACAAGTTGTACAACATTTTTGGCAAGTGCGTTAAAACATTTTTTTTTACATTTGACATCTGACCTGCCAACCCCTACACAGCTATAGTAATAGAATTTTGGACAAGTGATAGTAGTTTTGAAGATGTAGTTTAGTACGTAAGTTACTGTTCGCTCAACGGCCGAACGCCGCTTGATGCATGGAATTTTCTCAATACAACACAACTTTATTGTCTGTTAGAATCAAAGCATGACAGAAATTTGTCTTTTATATAGCGATCGGAGCTTTGGCTGGCAGGTACAAACGTTCTTCTTTTCAGGCGGTGCGCTTTTCGATTCAGGTTCCTTTCTGTTCGGCATGGTTCAAACCGTTGTTTATCTGACGCACTTTGTGAATGAAATGATGCACGCTGGGAAAACCGGAAGTTCGCTCCGCTCGTTCTCATTGGCCCCAAACCGCATGCTCTTACCGACTACAAACCGAAACAACACCAAAAACGTTTTTGGTATATTTTATTCTTTAGCTGCTTGCTCTCACCTACTCTTTTCAACATCTTCCTGGAAAGAATCATGACGGATGCTCTGAAAGATCATGAAGAAACTGTCAGTATTGGAGGCAGAACAGTCAAGAACTTGCGCTTCGCGGACGACACTGATGGCCTTGCAGGAACAGAGGAGGAGCTAGCTCAGCTGGTGGTAATATCTGGACAGTACAGCCATTGCGTTTAGAATGGAAATCGGCGCAAAGACCAAACTGATGACCAATAATGCCAGTGGCATTGGCACCAAAATCATAGTTGGAGGCCAAAAGCTGGAAACATTTGAGAAATTCAAATACTTAGGAGCCATTGTGACAGATGAAGGATCAAAACCAGAAATAATGTCCAGGACTGCGCAGACAACAACAGCGCTGACAAGACTGAAGACCATAATTCTGGAAGGACAGAAACATCACAATCTGCTCCAAGATCAAAAGGACAGAAACATCACACTCTGCTCCA
The DNA here is from genome assembly GCA_036245525.1 of Semisulcospira habei. Classification (NCBI taxonomy): domain Eukaryota; kingdom Metazoa; phylum Mollusca; class Gastropoda; family Semisulcospiridae; genus Semisulcospira; species Semisulcospira habei. The sequence continues at coordinate 179,692,190 of BTPG01000001.1, forward strand.
AGACTGATGCGCTCCTTAGTCATCTGTGTTCTTATATATGCCTGTGAGTCATGGACCCTCACAGCAGACCTCGAAATGAGAATACAAACCACTGAAATGAGATGTTTCGAAGGCTGCTCGTCATTTAAAGTCGTACAGAGGTCACGAACGAGGAAGTGGGAAGCAGAATCAGGCAAGCCATCGGGCCCTATGAAGACCTATTAGTATTGTGAAAAAACGCAAACTGAAGTGGTGTGGGCATGTCACGCGATCAGCAGGGATTGCCAAGACAATCCTGCAAGGCACTGAGGAAGGAGGACGAAGGAGAGGAAGACAGAGAAAAAGATGGGAGGACAACATCTCAGAGTGGGCATGACTGAAGCTGAGCCATATGCGATGCACTAAGAATGGCAGAGAACAGAGTGGAATGGAGGGAGTTGGTTGCCAAGTCATCAGTGGTGCCCCAACGGTCAGCAAGACTACGGGATAGATAGATAAATAGATTCTTCAGTGTAGAATTTCATTAATGATCATAGTAGCGTAGTATTCGGAACGTTGGTGTAGGAAAATACTGCGAAATCGTAGTGGCTGGCAGGTCTGGCTATCGATACATGCGTTTTCTGATCCGTACTTTTTCAGTCCTCAATCCGAATTTACTCTAACATTGGGCGTCAAACACTTGTGGTACATTATATTGTTGCGTTGGGCTATTTTCAGTATTACAATTTTCAGTTTGGCTAATAACATTTTCAGTTTGTTTAGTAAAACTTGGAAGTCACTAGCCAAAGGCTGGTGGGCAAAATTTTAGACTTTCAGGGCTGTAAGATGCACACTTGTTTTAATTTCATTGGATATGCTAATTTACATAAACCAATGAAAATGAGCATGAGGCGTATTTCCCGCTACATCTAAAACCCAACACATGGACGTCTGCTAACAGGTGCAAAAAGCCTTGTTATCAGTTTTCATCGGCCGACAAGGTTGGTTTGAGGTTTTAGGCGGGTGGTTGCTTTGCGGGTTGAAATTGCTCTGGCATCACAGTGTATCGTCTCCTGCGCGAGCCTTTCGTTTCCTCCTTGTATTTTGACTTGAGCTTGTGACGCGCACGCCGCGTTGGCGCAGGGGATTTGCATTTAGTCAAAGCACCACTCGTCAGGCCCTTATGGCTCTAGCATCAAATAATCTACCCATGGAAAATCGTTTGCGTCAGAAATAACTGCACTGTTTGATTACTTTGTTTCTTTATTTCCTCAACAGTGTCAGAGAGGTATCATTCGGATTTGTAATCTGTAGACATTAAAGAGTTAAAAACCGCCGAGACCTACTCCGGAGGTTGTTACGAGGGGGTTCTTGCCCAAAACAGGGTTTGGCAACCAGACTAGAAGCGAGGTACAGTTGATTATGTCCTTTTATTATCGTACATACCAATGTCTTCCTCCGTAAGGTATGTTTTCAGCGGCGAATTCATTGTATAGCTCGGTTCGGGCTTGTACTAAGGGATGTATACTGCCCAACAGAAGTACATTCCCACGCGGTCGAAAACCGGATATGAAACCTGCAGCCTTGACCTTCGCATAGCAGGAATTGTTGGGTCCCAACTAACGCAGCGTCCCAACATCGGAATCGGTGACATAGTACACATGAAATTCCCGCGTCAGATTGCGTAGTACACATACTATTGTGCACTTTGAGTATAAGACTTTTGTGACATTTTGAAGACGTGAACTCTTGGGTCCCAACCTTAGATACAACGAATGTATGGAGCGGAAGTAATTGTCGTATATGTATATATTATTATGTAATATAACTTAATATTATGCATAGATACAGATATGCATAACTGTGCAAAAAGTTACTATTGCTTGCATTTTACTAAGCAGCCAGTGCTCATTAAAATGTCTGAGTTTCGCACATGAACTTAGCATGACAATTCGTACACTGACACGGTGTGTAAACATGGGACCCTGCCACATGTGTCAGGCTGGTCTACGGGTATCATTCTAGCATGAGGCGCAGGAGGAAAGACTTAAACTGCGGCGTGTGCATAGTCAGTGGTTACGCATTGTGATTTCGCGATCGCTGTTTTGAGGCGAAAAGTGCCCAGACACGCATGCAGGGTACTTCAGTGTCATTATTGTGTGTGATAACCTTGAAATACATGTCGCCGTAAGCCCATGGTACATTGATTACAATAGAATTATGAGGTAGGAGGAGTTGTAACACGACATGTACCATGACTAATGAAACGGAGTGACATTAATGTTTTCTTTTGTTACAGTTTTGGGGGTGTTTGTGCATCAACAATGCACCATGCATGAAGCACTGTGCCAGCCAGTGACAAGTGGAGCAAGTCTGTTGTGGTCACAGAACCAGTGTCGGTAAAACATCTGAATATTCCTTTTTTACCTCACTGTCAGCGAGTTTTTGTTTTATAGAGTTGCACAAGTATACCTGAAAAGAAAATGTGTGACACTGTGCGGATACAGTTAATCTACCAGTACAGGTTCTGTGTACCTGCTCAGCTTTCGGGTCCCAACTAACGCCACAACCCAGTATCGGAATAAGTGACATATTACACATTAAATCCCCGCGTCGGGTGATGTAGTGCTCATACTATTGTGTACTTTGATTATAAGACTTTTGTGACATTTTGAAGATGTGAAACAGAGCATCTCTTGGGTCCTAACCTTGGCAGATACAACAAAATGTATGGAGCAGAAGTAATTGTCATATATATTATACATATGCATAACTGTGCAGAAAGGCACTATTGTTTGCATTTTACTACGCAGCCAATGCTCATTAAAAGTCTTTGAGTTTCGCACATGAACTTAACCTGACATTTCGTACGGGCCGAGAGAAAACATGAGACTGGTCAGGCTGGTCTATTATCATTCAAGCATGAGGTGCAGGAGGAAAGACTGAAACTGCAGCATGTGCATAGTCATTGGTTACGCATTGTGATATCACGACCCCAGTTTTGAGGTGAAAAAGTGCCCAGGCACACACATGCAGGATACTTCAGTATCATTGTGCGTGACCAACCTTGAATACATTTTGTCATAAGCTGGTACATTGATTACAATATAATTATGAGGTAGGAGGAGTTGTAACATGACTTGTAACATGACTTGTATCATGACTAAAGTAACTGAATGACGTTAATGAGAGTGTGTTTTGTTTTGTTTTTACAGTTTTGGTGGTGTTTTATGAACAATGCACCATGCATGAAGCACTTACTGTGCCAGCCACTGACAAGTTCAGCAAGCCTGTTGTGGTCACAGCACCAGTGTTGGTAAAACATCTGAATTTTTCCTTTCTACCTCACTGTCACTTTCAGCAAGTTTTTGTTTTTATAGAGTTGCACCAGTTTACCTCCAAAAATATGGTGTGACACAGTAAGCCTGTACAGATGCTGTAAACCTGCACAGCTGTCGGGTCCCAACTAACACCACAACCCAATATCGGAATCAGTGACATAGTACACAATAAATCCATGCGTCAGGTGATGTAGTGCTCATTCTCTTGTGCACTTTGAGTATAAGACATTTGTGACATTTTGAAGACGCGAACTGTAGCAACTCTTGGGTGCCAACCTTGGATACAACGAAATGTATGGAGCAGAAGTAATTGTCATATATGTATGTATTATATGTTATATACCTTACTATTATGTATAGATACACATATTATAACTGTACAGAAAATCACTATTGTTGGCATTTAAATACGCAGCCAGTTCTAATTAAAATGTCTTTGTGAGTTTCGCACATGAACTTAGCCTGACATTTTGTATGCATGGTGTGTAAATATGGGACTCTGTCAGCTGGTCTATTATGCTAGCATGAGGTGCAGAAGGAAAGACTTAAACTGCGGCATGTGCATACCCAGTGGTTACACGTGATCGCTGTTTTGAGGCGAAAAAATGCCCAGACACATGCATGCAGGGTACTTCAGTATCACCATTGTGCGTGACCAACTTTGAATACATGTTGTCTCAAGTTCATGGTACATTGATTACAATAGAATTATTAGGTAAAACGAGTTGTAACGTGACTTGTACCATGACTAAAGTAAAAGAGTGACGTTAATGTTTTGTTTTGTTACAGTTTTGGGGCTGTTTTATGCATCAACAGTGCACCATGAAGCACTTACTGTGTCAGCCAGTGACAAGTGGAGCAAGTCTGTTGTGGTCACAGCACCAGTGTTGGTAAAACATCAGAATTTTTTTGTTTACCTCACTGTCAGCAAGTTTTTATTTTGTAGAGCTGCACCACTATACCTGAAAAGAAATGTTGACACTGTAAACCTGTATAGGTGATGTGTACCGGCACAGCTGGGCTATTAAGTATGTATACATATGTATGGGCCTCTGTCGGTGAACTGACCATAGGTAATGCATCTTAGTTGCTGTTCGGATGCAAGCCTGGGCGTTGTGATATGGAGGATAGGCTGTTGCCCATCCAGCATGTCGTCCCTCTCCACAATACTGATGGATCCAAAGGAACAGCAGATCCATTACAGTTTGGGACCGGCACCATCGCAGGAGGTGCCAGAACGAAGTTGAAAGCGTTGACGGACTGCCTTAGGGGCTCTGACTCTGGATTTTTACATGAGGTTTACTCCTGAAGCCTTATGGCAGGGCTATTAGGTATATTATTGATATTAGCAGTGAACCAAAATGTTAAGAATAAAAGAAGCATACAAATCAAATTGTCTTGATTCATCCGTGACGTCGCATGAGCCCAAAGAATGAAGGTTGCAGGTTAACAAAACACCATATCATATGATCTCCGTAATAATATGATGGTCTTCACATTACAAAAGATCTCCAAACTGATATGATGTCCTTAACCTTTCAGAAGCACACTGATAACTAGAGCCTGTTTTTCTATTGATGTCGTCTGCTTTGCATTCCACTGACACCATGAAGTGATTCACTTTTGTTTCACAAACCAATGATGCGTATGCACTGCACCCCTTATACAGCTTACAGGTGCATTGGCACATCTGCAAGGCTTTTTAAATAAGAAGACATTTCAACATCAGAATCAGGTCAACGACAAAAATTAGAGACCCTTGACAGCGAAGGCAGCTTTCGTTTATAAAAGGGATTTTGTGGGTTATGATTCATCCCATCCTCGCGCTGGGACCATACGGCGTTGAGGCGCGTCCCCTGGGTGGTGGATAGGGGGTCCCTCGTGAGAGGGGTGCACCGAATGAAATAAGGTGCCGTGAACCAACATGGTCTAAGGGAAGGTGACCCCGACAGAAAACCCCTGGTCCTCCTAGTAAGGGGGTTGGGCGTGGGGTTAGCTTCCCCACCCTGCAAAAAAGGAAATAGCTACAAAAACGCCGACGAAAAGACTAACAGTAATTCCTTTCCTGGAGGAGGAAGGTTCTTCTACTAGAAGACTTATGACGTCCTGTGGTGAAAGCCGGAAGTCTTCGGAAGCCACAGGACCGAGCCGCCTCTCTCTATCCAGGGATACAACCATGGGCACATGGAACGTCAAGACCATGTACCAGAGCGGCAAGGCCGCCCAGATAGCAGCGGAAATGCAAAAGTACAACCTTTCCCTGCTAGGCATCAGTGAAGCCAGATGGACGCAGTCTGGCCAGAAAAGGCTGTTAAGTGGGGAGATGATTCTGTATTCAGGTCATGAAGAGGAGAATGCCCCCCATACAGAAGGAGTAGCATTCATGCTGTCACCAGTGGCACAGAGAGCGCTGATGGGCTGGGAACCTCTTGGGCCAAGAATTATAACAGCAGCCTTTAGAACCAAGAAAAAGCTCAAGCTGAACGTCATCCAGTGTTATGCGCCCACCAATGACAGTGACGAGGAAGAGAAACAAGAGTTCTACGACCGACTCCAGAGTGCCGTGGACAAATGTGCGGAGCGAGACATCACCATCGTCATGGGCGATTTTAATGCCAAAATAGGGGAGGACAACACCGGATACGAAGAGGTGATGGGGAGACAGGGACTAGGCTCGGAGATGAGTGAGAACGGGGAGAGGTTTGTAGACTTTTGTGCTCTAAACCGACTTGTCATTGGAGGCAGCATCTTCCCACACAGAAGAATACACAAAGCAACTTGGGTCTCACCTGACCATACAACAGAGAACCAAATAGACCATATCTGCATTAGCAAGAAATTCAGAAGATCCCTTCAAGATGTTCGAGTGAGGAGGGGAGCAGATGTCGCCTCAGACCACCATCTGCTTACCTTAAGAATGAAGCTCAAGCTAAAGAAAAGCCGCACAGAGACAACAAGAAGACAGCGCTATAATGTAGGCCTCCTGAGAGAAACTGGAGTTAGAGAAGAGTTCAAACTGGTGCTGTCCAACCGGTTTCAAGCGCTACAGGAGCTAGTAAATGAAGAGGAGGCGGTCACCACAGAGCAGCAGTGGAAGGCAGTTAGAGAGGCGCTGAACTCAACCTGCAAAGACACTGTAGGGTTCAGGAAACACCACCACAAGGACTGGCTGTCGGCACAGACCTTGAAGAAGATAGAAGCGAGGAAGCAGAAGAAAGCAGCGGTCAACAACAGTCGCACGAGAGCAGCCAAAGTAAGGGCACAGGGGGAATACTCGGAAGCCAACCGCGAGGTGAAGAGGAGTATCAGGGCAGACAAGAGGGCCTACACAGAAAGCCTGGCAGCAGAGGCAGAAAAGGCAGCAGGCAGCGGCAACATGAAACAGCTCTACGACATTACCAGAAGATTGTCGGGTAAGTATGGCCATACAGAAAGACCAGTAAAAGACAAAGAAGGCAAGCCTATTGCAGACAGAGCAGACCAACTCGACAGATGGGCCGAGTATTTTGAAGAGTTACTGAACAGACCTAGCCCACCCGATCCCCCCCGACATCCAGCCGGCAGAGACCGACCTACCCATCAGCTGTGACAGACCCAGCCGGGAAGATTACAAAGTAAAGTAGATTATAGCACTGTCAGGGGAGAGAAATGTGCATGATCGACCAGTGATCTACTGTGGCCAAAGCACACAAAAAAAAGAGATAGGAAAGAGAGAGGGGGGCGCTAAAAAAGTGACTGAAAGCAATGCAAATGCATATGGAAGCCCCCCCCGAAGGGGGGCGTATCACATATCCCACTGTTCCAGCCACTCAGTGCATGGAAATTTAAATCCAGGTCCCCCCGAGGGGGGTCCAGATATTTGGCGACCTCCTCAGCACACCATCGGCGATACTGGAGGAGGCAGGAATTTCTGCCTACCTGCAAAGACAACCACATTTTACTGTGGTGTCTGCAAGGGCATACATTCCATGCCACCACCTAGAGCCAAATTTCCATGCACCCTAAAAGAGAACCTACCAAAAGGGGGGAAGGGGTTGCAGTCGATATTGTAGTAGTAAATGAAAAGAAAAGGGGAGACTGCCAGTGCTAATATTTTAGGAAGGTTACAAAGTAAAGTAGATTATAGCACTGTCAGGGGAGAGAAATGTGCATGATCGACCAGTGATCATAGATCTACTGTGGCCAAAGCACACAAAAAAAAGAGATAGGAAAGAGAGAGGGGGCGCTAAAAAAGTGACTGAAAACAATGCATATGGAAGCCCCCCCCGAAGGGGGGCGTATCACATATCCCACTGTTCCAGCCACTCAGTGCATGGAAATTTAAATCCAGGTCCCCCCGAGGGGGGTCCAGATATTTAGCCGGTGTGGACAGCTGTTTCCGTCTTGGCGACCTCCTCAGCACACCATCGGCAATACTGGAGGAGGCAGGAATTTCTGCCTACCTGCAAAGACAACCACATTTTACTGTGGTGTCTGCAAGGGCATACATTCCATGCCACCACCTAGAGCCAAATTTCCATGCACCCTAAAAGAGAACCTACCAAAAGGGGGGAAGGGGTTGCAGTCGATATTGTAGTAGTAAATGAAAAGAAAAGGGGAGACTGCCAGTGCTAATATTTTAGGAAGGTTACAAAGTAAAGTAGATTATAGCACTGTCAGGGGAGAGAAATGTGCATGATCGACCAGTGATCATAGATCTACTGTGGCCAAAGCACACAAAAAAAAGAGATAGGAAAGAGAGAGGGGGCGCTAAATGCACATTTCTCTCCCCTGACAGTGCTATAATCTACTTTACTTTGTAACCTTCCTAAAATATTAGCACTGGCAGTCTCCCCTTTTCTTTCCAGCCGGGAAGAGATCAGAAAAGCAGTGGCATTTTTGAAGAATGGCAAAGCAGCAGGGCCAGATGGCATCCCAGCGGAATCTCTGAAAGCAGACCTAGAGACAACAGTTGAGATGCTGTACCCACTGTTTGGAAAGATCTGGGAAGAGGAGGTGATGCCGGCTGACTGGAAGGAGGGGTACCTAATCAAGCTTCCCAAGAAAGGCGACCTCAGCAAGTGTTCCAACTACAGAGGAATCACCTTGCTGTCAGTACCAGGAAAGGTCTTCAACAGGATCATCCTAGAAAGAATGAAGAGCTCCGTTGACCCCCAGCTGAGAGACCAGCAAGCAGGATTCAGGAAGAACCGATCATGTACAGACCAGATCGCCACTCTCCGCATCATCGTGGAACAGTCTCTGGAGTGGAGCTCCCCGCTGTACGTCAACTTTGTGGATTATGAGAAAGCATTTGACAGCGTGGACCGAGAGACTGTGGAAACTCCTACGACACTACGGTGTACCCACAAAGCTCGTCCGCCTGATCAAGAGCAGCTATGATGGCATGACATGTCGCGTGATCCACGAAGGGCAGTTCACCAGAGAGCTCCAGGTCAGAACTGGTGTCAGGCAGGGGTGTCTGCTGTCTCCGTTCCTCTTCCTACTGGCCATAGACTGGGTCATGAAGATGACCACAGAGCACAGACGAAGTGGAATACAGTGGACACTGTGGACACAGCTTGACGACCTCGATTTTGCAGACGACTTGGCATTACTGTCCCACACTCATCAACATATGCAGGACAAGACCACGAGGCTTGCTGACATCTCGTCCCAAGTGGGCCTCACCATTCACAAACAGAAAACAAAGACAATGAGGCTGAACGCAACCAGGGAAGAACCAGTCTTGCTTGCTGGCACCCCGTTGGAGGAGGTGGAGTCCTTCACCTATCTCGGGAGCATCATAGACAATAAAGGCGGCACTGATGCAGATGTCAGAGCACGAATCGGTAAAGCCAGAGCAGCCTTTCTCCAGTTGAAAAAAGTGTGGAGTTCCAGAGAGCTGTCACAACACACCAAAGTCCGGATTTTCAACTCCAATGTAAAAGCAGTTCTCCTATATGGAGCAGAGACATGGAGATTGACAAAAACCACAGTCAACAGAGTACAGACCTTCATGAACAGTTGCCTTAGAAGAATTTTGAAAATCCACTGGCCAGAGAAGATCAGCAACGTCAGACTCGGGGAGAGAACAGAGCAGATAACAGCAGAGAATGAAATTGGGCGAAGAAGATGGGGATGGATCGGTCACAGTCTGAGAAAGCCAGCTTCCAGTATCACTAGGCAGGCATTGTCATGGAACCCCCAGGGAAAGAGGAAAAGAGGTAGGCCGAGAAACTCCTGGCGTCGAGACCTCCAAGCAGACATCAAGAGACTGGGAACCACCTGGAGTAGAATCGAAGGAGAAGCACAGGACAGGAGTTGCTGGAGGTCTCTCGTCGACGGCCTATACCCGGGTAGGGGTGACAGGCGTAAGTAAGTAAGTAAGATTCATCCCATCTTGTTGTAATGTAGACAATTGTCAACCGTTCGACTTGAAACTTTATTGTACAGTCAGTTGTTTTTGTGTGTATTCCAGATCTCGGTACCATCTTCATCTGGTGTACCTGTTTTTTCAGTACATCAGCTGGCTGGCTGGACGACTTGCCATTCAAGGTTGTGCTGAACAACGAGCAGACATGTTCCATGTAACACGACTTGCTGCAGTGGATAAGACAGCTGCGTCAGTGGGGAGGACAGCAGAAGGTGTTAATGGTGCTAGGGCGGTGTGCGTACAAATTTCTTCTACAAGAAAGTGGCTGTATGCCAATGTTCTGTGAAGTGTGAGTATTGTGAAAAAAAGCAGAGACTCGGTGATCTCTAAAAGACTTGATGAGCAGCATTGTTTGTGCTCTTGGTATATATATGTTTCATATAAACAAACTGTTGGTCAAGCTGAAATGAAATGGTAGGTGTCACAACAACAAACAAGATGAGGATTTTATTCCAAAGTCTACCATACTGTTTTGAGCTCACATGTGTTTTCCAGTCTCGCCTAATTAGGGAGCCGAGTGTTACCGAAGCTGCTAGGTATTACCACACTGTCAGAATAAAAAGCATTCGAAGCGTGCCAACTGTGTCCAGGGATGACTGGTTGGATTGAAATGTGTTTGCCAAAATGATTAAAATACAATTTAACAAGTTGAAGATGTACAATCCTGGCTAGTGAACTCATTCTTTGTCTTATTTAATTTAGCTATATGCAAAATATCTTATAAGAATATGAAAAATTACAGACTATTTTGAAACATAAACTTGGTACAGATACCTGATGGTAAGACCTTCTATTCATACTGATTTGGTTGACCCACCGGAAAGCTCAATGGTCACATGTGATCTAGAAATAGGTGAAACATTGTGAAAAAAAAAAGTTTTTTCTCAAATACTATTTTCAAACCCAAACTTTGTGCAAAGATACCTGATGATAAGACCTTTATAGGTTACAAGAGGTTGGCAAATGTGTGTGAAATGCCAGTTTCTGATAGATTTTTATTTTTATCAACATTTTTGCAAACTTTTGAATTAAATTTGTTACAAAGGTAGCTGATGATAGGACCTTCCTATGCATACTAATTTAGTGGAATCATCACAAGATTAAAGGTCACTGGAAGGAAGGGGGTGTGTGTGGGGGGGGGGGGGTGTGACAGGTGTGTGAAATAGCTTTTATTTTGAGAAATCATGGATTTTGCTGTTGCAGAAGCCAACTCTTTACTTACTGTCACAAAGGCCACACATATAAATCTGTCATACACATGAGCCATAAGAGCTTTGCCTTCGTTGTTATCCTTTTACTACACTGTTGCTGTTTGGCCCTTGCCCATCTATGTTAATGCGTACTAGCTATTGAACGCGTTTTGGACACCCCATTTTCAGTCTGCCTTATTTTCAACCTTTTTATTTTAACAGCGTGCTAGCTTTGATAACACTCACTTGGCTAACTGATTAGGTGATATTGGAAAATGCGTGTGAGCTGAAAATAATGTTAGACTTTGGGATGAAATCCTCGTCTTCTTACCATTTTGGAAGTTTAAAGTATGATCAGAAAAAGTATTATAAGTTGACTACGCGACATGTTTGACATATCTAAGGTAGCAGGTGTCCTTTTGATGCCAGAAAATGTGATTATTCTGTTTTATAGCAATCAGAAAAAAAATAGAAAACCATGTCTACCACATATCTTGTTTGAAATCATTGTGGGTTCTTGCCCAAATTTCTGTACTTTCGCATGATGCCGGTACTACAAATTGCATCACACCCTAATACTTTAAAGTTGAAAGCAGCGCACTTCCCAGCTGCACTGTGTGTCATTTCCATAAAGAATGTTAGGAGACTTATTTCATCACTTTAGCTTCTGCTCTTGTTGGTGAATTGCTGCAAATTGAGATCATCAGTTGATGGAGCTAGAGTTTTTATTAAATCACACATTGTTAGTCCACCCTCAAATATGCCATGCAAGTGGTATAATTTTTTTTTTTCTATCAGTGCTTTTACAGTTTTTAATCAAGTTTGGTACAAATTAAGGTAGCTGATGAAAAGGCCTTTCTGTGCATACCCCCTGGCATTGGTCAAGGGTCATGGGATGTTGACAAGTGTGCCAATGCTAACATTTAGAGAGAGCATGGATTTTGAAGGTATAAAAGCAAACCTTTTACCTATGTTTGGACACTTGATCAACTGCTGATTTCATTGACCTGTCGGAAATGTCAAAGTCACAAAGGTTATAGTTATTTGGGTGTAACGCCAAGCAGGCGACTAAGGCCATCTCACGGCGGAAAGTCACAAAGGTGAGATTAATTCGCAATCCACTTTGTCAGAAATATCAATCGTACTGGGCGCGTTAGAGCCCCGGGGCCAGTCAGCACCTGTATTGTAATCGGGCACCAAGCGGTTTGGGCCAAGATGTGGCAGGTACTGTAAAAACAGCCAATTTGTTGCTTTCATACATAAAATGGCATCAGTAATTTCTGTTCACCTCGTATGTTGTTTGATGGAGCCAAAATGATCGGTGCATGTTATTTACACCAAATTTTTATTATCACTATTTAATGGCTGTTCAGCATTTGCAAGTATGTGTGTGTATGAATGCCATGTTTTTGGGTGAGGAAATTAAAGTTTGCATAGTGGATGCTGTTATTGAATAGTTTAACATAGTCTAGGATGATCCACTATCACCAACATACTGTGTGGTTTATATTAATCAAAATAATTTGTTTTTATTCCTACGTCACACGACCAATCTTTTTAACACAAACTGTACCATGTGACCTCGGTACACAAACCCTTATAGCAACTAATGGTGGGCGTCTTGTAGCCCTCTTTATGATGCGTCTTGGGTGCCAGTTTTGAAAGATCACCAAAACGTTCTAAAGTATAAAGTTACTTGTGTTATTGGAAACAATAGCCACACTACTAGAGTTCTTTTCAGCACACATATACAGCAATAGTGTGTAACAGACGACAGAAAGAGTCTTGGTGGAATCTAAGCACATGAGGGAGTGACGCAACTATTTTGTTTAAAAAATTTGAAAATCTTTTCCATTGCATTACTCTGACAATTTTGCTGGTCATGCAGGTGGAAACGTCAAGAAAGATGTTATATTTTGTCATACGTCTATTCTCTATACATGTAAATACTGTTGACGTTGGTCATGTCTGGCGTGATCCAGGTCAGACGACTTCAGCGTGATTTCTTTTATAATAACAGTGGAGGAATGAAAACAAATATATTATCAGGCCTTTTGGAGTACAATGGTTCCTTTGACCTCCCTCAGGGCTACAAGGGTCCGTGCAGCAAACCCTGCTACCACTAACTTATAATGTACATGTACATGAATCAAGCATGTATAGCAAAATAACCAAATACCGTAGAAGAATAATTCTTGCTGTAACTTTGAGATCAAAAGAATAATTTTGCTTTAACTTTGAGATCATAACTACTGCTAACGGATGCAGCATGCTATGTGAATATTTATTGTTTAATTTTGGATTTATTGAATTTGAAAATGTGAAAAACAGACTTTGCAGTAACTTGGCACCATTTAGCTGGACTTGTGATCTGTAAATGACCAGGAGAACTTATTTTTTTCTACCAGATATATGTGCCAGCTTTCACCAATATTGTCCGTGGAACTGTACACTTGAGGTTGCTTGGATGCAGGTTCTGTCATGTATTTATTGCAAGACACTGAAGAAGTTTTTATATCATAGCTCTTGAGGCTTGATTATCAATGATATGGAGGCCTTGAAACGCTTGTGTGTAGATTGTATCAGGTCAATTCAACAGCGAAACAGGTATGACACTTTGGGCATAGTTATGGCTTCTCAGCAGAACTTTATTATATCCAGAACTTTTGTGTCATAAGCAGGTCTTGGCTTGTAAATCACCATCGCTCATGGTTTAACTTATATATATATATTAAACCATGATTGCTGATGATTAACGAGCTGAGTAGCTAGAACTGTGCATCAAAAGGAAGTCAAGGCACGTAAATCAGCAGTGGCCATGGTGTAACATTAATCCCACTGTCGGATGATCCCTTTGTTGTATCATGCTGGTTTCACGGTTGGATTGACTTGATAGAGCTTACCAAAGCATTTTGATTGGTGTGTTTGTTGTTTGGGTTTTTTTTTCACAAATTTTTAAAAATAATATGAACAACTTTGAAATGGGGCGCAGTGGAGCGCTTTCAGTAGCGAGCACTTGATGTAAATTATGGCAGTAAAGCAACAAGGTAAAAGTTATGTCACATATAAACAGTTGTGTCTGTATAATGTACTTTTGGTACCAAGTGGTGTGTGTATGTGTCACTAAATATGTTCCACTGTTTCTGTTCTTGGGGGCTTGAAACTTTTGGAAGTTCTCTCAATCTAGAACTGCGAAGAGGGCCTCGAAGTGGGAGTGCTTATTGCACAGAAATTGTCACATTGACCCCGCATTAGAGTGCATAATTTTTGTCATATTCGCTTGAAAGTTTAGATTTAGCTTCATTCTGAATAGGCTTTGGATGAGTTGTTTAGCCAATTTTGTACCTCTTCAATTTTCTTGATTGATGATTAATTCATTTATTGAAAAGATCCATGTTAGGAAAAGTTGAACATTTGCACAGTGATGTAAATAATTGAAATGTGTCTTATTTTGCCCATGTGAGATATTCTCGTGCATGTCTTCATGTTGATGTGCATATTAGTCCATAATGTTACCATGAATCATATTAGACCATCTGGACCCCCAGCCGGGTCTGCCCTGGGGGACTTGGGTGGGGTTAACTGAGGGTCACCCTGGTCAGCCCCACAGGGTGGGTTTTTCCCTCTATTCTGGGGCGTGTGTTTCTGTTTACCTGTATTCACCTGTATTTTCCTTTTTTAAACGCTCCCTACTGTCTGCGCTGCATGTAGCTCTTGATATTGGATGTGTGTTGCTAAGTGGTCTTAGGTTTATTTAGCGTATTAGACCGGCTGGCGATATACGTTCAATATTCTGTTTAGTTGGGTTTTTTCACAAGCAGTGCAGGCACGTTCTGGGAAAGTCTTGTTGCTGTCAGGACGTTAAGCAATGTTCAAATACTACTACAAATACTAGACCATCTGGTGACATAATTCAGTATTCTGGTGGTTTTTTAGGGGTTTTCTTCACAATCAGTGCAGGAAAGTCCTGAGAAATTCTTGTTTTGACGGGATGTGTGAGCAATGTATACCCAACCATCCATTTACCTTTATTTTCCTTCTTTAACGTCTCCTTTGTGCTTCCTAGTCTTTGATAGTGGGTGTTTATTGCGAAATGTTCTGATACGTCTAAGAGCTGATAATTTATGCGTTTGTAGTTAACACAATTTTCAATATCATTTTCCATAGATGGTGCATATTTTCTAATTGTAATGATTTTCTACTCTTTTCTTTGTTAACTAGGATACAACAAATTCAAATTGGCATGAAGGTGCATCGTCCTCAGCATGTCTTAGGTTTATATAGTGTATTGGACCAGCTGGTCACTTAGTTCAGTTTTATTTTTTTATTTACAAGCAGGGCAGGCACATCCTGAGAAAGTATTGTTGCTGTAGGGACGTTAAGCACTCTACAACCAACCAACCAGCTTGCACTATGCCAGTCTACAAAAGTGCAACTAGCGCAAAGTGCTGTGCATCACTTGGTATTTATGTGTACCACTGCCAGCTTGCTTGGATCAGACGGTAGGGTGGGTTAGTGTGGATGAGAATGATAAGCTTACAAATAGGAACAGCTTTGGGCTTGATTATTGCATCATGTTATAATAGCCTGTGTTGTGCCTCCATAACATGAAGTGCTGCAGCTGTGTCATCAACAATTCTGTATTGAGTTTACCATCACATCAACTGTGTGCATGTACGTTCAGTTGCAATGCTGTGCCAGAATGTATGTCTAATGTTGCCCTGTTGCAAATTGTAGGGTTCCATAAACCATCACAGAATGTAGGGCATGGTCTCGTAAGATGTAAACAAAAATTGTTAAAAAAATTAAATTGTACTCGGGTGACCACTATGCACAACAGACATGAATGGCAGTGAGACAACTGTTGTATACTAACTGGACTGAATGAGGTCATTTGTGTTGAAATTGAGTTTGTTCATATACATGTAACATGTAATATATTCTGGTGATAAAAAAATAGATTAAAGTTGGTGTAAATCGGTCTGTTGGGTTACAAAACTTTTCTTGCATGTGTGTTGTGTTTGATTTGTTCGTTGTTATAAATTCATGTATATGAGAAGTATACACATGAATACAATGGGAAGCTGTTCAAACATATTTCCAGTCAAATCTTATATTCTTTTTTTTTTTATTTTTTATTATTGAGTCCTAACACTGATCTTTTCAGAGGTGTCCTGAAATCATTACCAGTCCAATATATCGTGCTATAGATTGACCATGACAGTTCAAAGGAGATGCCTGAATATCTTGGTGGCAGGAGGTGGTAAGATTCCCAGGCACTACCCTTGAAATATCATTGTTTGCTGAAGTTGTTAGGCTTCAAAGGGTGAATGAGTTGGAGAATATAATGAATTAAAAGACACCAAGTTGAGCGAGCAACGGCTTCATCGTCCAATGTACAGCAACACATTATCTGTGATACTAACAATAAATACAACATCTAAGTAACTAAGAGCGTGCAATTTTCACCTCTTAAAAGCTGTCTGCATGTATAGCCTTACACGCTTATGTGCAACAACACACTTTTACTGCAGATCAGAGAGTGCACAGTTGCATTGTGCCAGTGCACCAAGTGGGGCGGTCCGTAGCGCAGCGGTAAAAGTGCCTGCCACCAATGCAAGAGGTGTGAGGTTCGATTCCCGGTTTCGGCGTCAGACTTTTCTCCTCTAGTAAGTGTCGCCATTCATTCGGGCGGACCGTCGGGGGTTCTTTCTCCGGGTACTCCGGCTCTTTCCTCCCCCACGAATTTGGTATTAATTTCAGTCCACTTAATCAAATTTCAAAAATATAAAAAACGATTTAAATTT